>JANCYU010000049.1:0-182412 GCA_026122205.1 Galdieria yellowstonensis
ATAAACCCTAATAAACCCTAATAAACCCTAATAAACCCTAATAAACCCTAATAAACCCTAATAAACCCTAAATAAACCCTAATAAACCCTAATAAACCCTAATAAACCCTAATAAACCCTAATAAACCCTAATAAACCCTAATAAACCCTAATAAACCCTAATAAACCCTAATAAACCCTAATAAACCCTAATAAACCCTAATAAACCCTAATAAACCCTAATAAACCCTAAATAAACCCTAATAAACCCTAAATAAACCCTAATAAACCCTAAATAAACCCTAATAAACCCTAAATAAACCCTAATAAACCCTAATAAACCCTAATAAACCCTAATAAACCCTAAATAACCCTAAATAAACCCTAATAAAACCTAAGAAAACCTAAATAAAACCTAAGAAAACCTTAGAAATCTAAGAAACCTAACGGCCTTGTAAACCTGTAAGTTTCTTACCTACCTTCTAAACGCGTCAATCTTGTGACGTCGTAAATGTAATTTTTACTGCACTAAGTTTGCCTGTTCCAACTTAACTGAATGTGGTTGCTGCTGTACCTTTCTAAGCCAGCTTCATTTTTCCTACCCAGTTAAACTCGGTGGTACCATAGTTGTACTATGCATTAGTAGATTAGTGGTACCTCTCAAACTCTTATGTGGTGCTCGTTCTTAAAGAATTGCCGTTACTCATTTTTTTTCTTGCTTTGATTGCAGTACAATGACAGCGATGGCCTGTATTTCTTAGATCTCTTTATTACAACTTGACCACTTCGGGGCGATGAAGCTACTCTAGCGTGGTTTGTATCTTGACCATTGTAAAGATTTTGTACCCAACGCCGTCGTAGGTTAGTAAAAGCTGCTGCAGTGCCATTTCGCTTGGATACCCATTGATGCTTGTCTCGATCGTACACTTGTTACTCGTCTAAACTTTACTAAGTTGGTTAGGTGAGTGGTACCTCCTTCGTTAATGTCTTTTAACCATTTGCGGCGATAGCAGCTTCCCTCTGTTGTGTTTTATTAACTATATAGGGTAAACGTTTAGATAGCACTTTTACCTTAATTCTAAATAGGCTACTAGAGTTGCAGTGTCAAAGTATCATTGGTTGTTTCGTAAGTAGCACCAGGAGCTAATTGAGCCTAAACAATTCAAATCCATTGCTGCAAATCTTTGGGACGATTGCCGTTACTATTGCTTTTTTGTCAGCTGAATATGTTCCAAAGCCTTTATTGTCATTTAATCATTATGCCTCTTTATTTCGAGTCGACCTCTCTGAAATGTCGTGCAATAATCGTGATATAATTAAAAAAGTGTCTTGATAATGTTTAGTGGTTCATGCTTTACTTCGTTGTAATGCTATAATGGTTACTGTATCGTAAGTTGATTTATTGACAACAACGTCCAATGACAAGGTACTGCTGATAGTTTTTGCATGATTGGACTAGAACAGTTCAATGCAGCTTTTGTCGTGCTTTTGAAAAATTCGCATTTACGATACACCAATTGTTATGTTTTTATAATATGTGTAGGGTTCCATTTGTATAATTTAATTTGAATATAATTTTTACTGGAGCACAAGCATATCAAATGAAAAAAGTGACATTGGTTGAATAATGGCTTACACGAAGAAGCAGTGGGGTCTCTAAACAGTTGTCATCAATTGTTAGAGCTGGTTGAGAGGTTTCCATTATGAAGGGTTATTTTGGTCATTACCATGCATTACAATGCTTCTGGTCTCAGTGAAAGCTTCATTCTCCTTATTACAATTCCAGGGCTCTGAAAAGCAATGAAGTAACCACGAATTGATTATAGTAAATCTTGGGTGCCCAACAGTGGTGGATAAATGTAACTTATTGAGTCAACAGTTGTTCAACAATTTTCAATTTGATTTTACCACTTTGGGTTCATTCATGATTGAGCTGCTGCAGTGCCTTGTAACTTTTGAGTGATGGTTTTCTGCTTAAAGGATGGCCATTATCGTTTGTTTCTGTAATTTGATTGTAGTGCAATACCTCTAATGCCATGTACTCATTAGGCCTCGAAGTTGCAAGTTGAAGACTATGTAACAATAAAACAGCCTTGGCATACTGTAAAAGGTACTTTGACTACTGTTAAGCTTTTGTGTGGAACACCATCAAAAACCGATAAAAGCTGTTGCAATGTTAGCTCGTGGTGGATACCCACTGATGCCTGTCTCGATTGTACAATTACTTGTCTATACTTTACTGCATTGACTCAGTGCATGGTACTTCTTCCCTAATGCGTTTTAACAATTTGCGGCTACGCCATCTACCTTCCGTTGTGTTTTATAAACTATGTAAGGTAAGTGTTCTATGTGTTATTCTTAATTTTAAATATGTGATTAGAGTTGCAATTGTCAAATTGTCATTGGTTGTTTCTGTGTTGCAAGAGGTGTTACCTGTTTCTAGACTGCTCAAATCCATTGTTGCAAAGCGTTGAAGTTGCCAATACTATTTTTTTGTCATTTAATTCTTTATCAAACCTATTGCGTCATGTAATTGTCATGACTCTTCATTTTGAACGGACTACAACGGAATGCCGTGCAATAACCGTGATGTAATTCAAAAAGTGCCTTGACAATACTTAGTATCCTGTGTCCAATTTTGACGTAACGCTATAACGATCATGGCAGTGTAAGTAGGTTCGTGGAAAACGTTGTCCAATGAGAAAATACTGGTGTGTTTATGCATGATTATACTCGTGTAGTTCAATGCCCCTTTTTTGAAATGCTATTTAACAATTTGCGTTTAAGCACGTTCTTCTTTATGTTTGTATATAATGTACAGGGTTCTGTTTCAATAATTTAATCTGATTGTAATTCCAACTATTTCACAATCGTACCAAAAGAAAAAGAATCATTGGTTGAGAATCTTCTTGCCCGAGGAAACAGAGTGGTTTCTAAACAGACGTAATATATTGTTAGAACTGGCAGACAGGTTTCCATTATGACGCGTTTTTTGGTTAATTTGTTGTATTACAATGCCTTTCGTGTCATTGAAAATTTGACTTTCCTTATTACAAATCCAGGGATTCTGAATAGCAGTGATGTAACCACGAATTGACTATAGTAATTCTTCTGTGCTCAATACTCGTGGATATATGCAACTTATTGCAGTCAAAGGCTGTTTAGTTGCCCAATGATTCTTAATTTGATGATACCATTCTTGGTTCATTCATGACTGGGTTGGTGCAGTGCAATGAATGCCTTTTTTAGCAATGGATTTCTGCTACCAGGATCGCCATTTCCATTTAATCACAAGTTTCTTTTAGTGCAAGCCACAGATCCTTAAAAAATGGAGTTACATTTATCTACACTAAAAGTACTTTGACAATCGTAAATCTTCTTTTCCCAACGCCTTTGTAGATCGATACGAACTGTTGCTGTGTTGGCCCGTTTTGATACCCATGGATGCTCGATTCGATCACAAAATTATTCATCTATCTTGATTGAACTGTCACAGTGCGCTGTACCTTTTTTTTCTTAATGCCACTATTTCCCTCTATTGTGTGTTTTATGAACTATAGATTCGAAATGTGTGACATGCGTAGCATTGCTCCGAAAAGCATTCGTTGATTTGTAACGTCCACGAAAAATCAGTTGTGCCTACACAGTTCTAATCCATTGTTGTAAATAGCTGGGAGGATTGCGATTATGAAATTTTTGATGGTACCGCTGTTGGTTAGTGCATAATTGAACTTGTGCGTTTATAAGTAGACAAAGTTGAGCCTGACTGCAGCTCTAAATGTCGTATATAAATTGTAATGTAAAGATTCTTTCCTTTGCTTATCGTTCAGTGACAATCTTGCTTTCGCTTCCTATTGCTTTTAGTACTCTGTGAAAGCGCATTTCTTCGAAGGACTGCACATTGGATGATGCTTGTTTTGTTTTAGATAGTTGATCTGATGCTGCGGTTCGCGTTTTTTTCTGGGTTCCTTATTTGCAGAATGAATTCTCACTACTCTTAGGTTTCTGTACTTTTAGCGCAATACAATTCCTGTGATGTCATGTAATAACTGAGCTTCTTTATTGCAAGTCAAAGACTCCAAAAGAGTGAAGCAGTCTTGATATATGGTAAAATGCCCCTTGACCCTAATAAAGCTTTTCTGCCCAACACAGTCGAAGATAGATGCAAGATGTGCCTAGTTTGCTCGCTTGGTACCCACTGATGCTCGATTCAATCATACAACTATTCATCTATGTTATACTGAATTTACTATGTGTATGGTACTTTTTTAGTACGTTCTGAAAATTTGCGGCTACACTATTTTCGTTACCTTGTGCTTTATAAACTATAGGGCTTAAGTGTTTTGTATGTTATTCTTGGCGCAATTTTAATGTGTGACTAGTGCAGCAGTTGCCAAAGAAGCATTGCTTGTTCAGTGAGGTGCACAAGAAGCTAGTAATTTCTGGACAGTTCTAATTTTTTGTTGCAAGTCGCTGAAACGTTTTCTATTGTGGTTGTTTTTTGTCTTGTTACTATATTATATGCAGCGCATGATTTTTTTTGTGTGGTCTTTATTTGCAGAAAAGATTCCCATTTTTCGTGGGTTTCTGTGCTTTACTTGCAGTATAATACATCTGATGCCACGTAATCTCAATGTCTCGAAATTGCAAGTTGAAGACTATGTAACAATAAAACAGCCTTGCCATACTCTAAAATGTACTTTGACTACTGTTAAGCTTTTGTGCGGAACACCATCAAAACCGATAAAAGCTGTTGCAGTGTTAGCTCGTTTGTATACTCATGGATGCTCGTCTACCTTGTACAGTTATTTGTCTATGCTTTGCTGCATTGACTCAGTGCATGGTATTTCTTCCTTAATGCGTTTTGGCAATTGGCCCCTACGTCATCTTCTTTCTGTTGCCCTTCAAAAGCTATACAACGTAAATGTTTTCTATGTTATTTTTACCTTAATATGCGGTCAGAGTTGCAATTGTTAAATTGTCATTGGTTGTTTCGTAAGTTGCACGAGGTGTTACCTGCTTCTAGACTATTCAAATCTATTGTTGCAAAGCGCTGCGATCGCCAGTTCTGCTGTTTTTGTCATTTAATTCTTTATCAAACCAATTGTGTCATGTATTGTTCATGACTCTTCATTTTGAACCCATTACTATGAAATGCCGTGCAATAACCGTGATTTAACTAAAAAAGTGCCTTAACAATACTTAGTATCTTGTGTCCAATTTGGTCGTAATGCTATAATGGTCAGGGCAGTGTAAATCGGTTTGTTTACAACGATGCCGATTGAGAAGATAACGCTTTTTTTATGCATGATTGAACTAGTATAGTTCAATGAACCTTTTTTGTAATGCTATTTAACAATTTGTGTTTAAGCTACATTCTTCTTTATATTTGTATGCAATGTACAGGGCTCTGTTTAAATTTTTTAGTTTGATTGTAATTCTAACTGCATCACAAGCGTAGCAAAGGACAGAGGAAGCAATGGGATTCTAAACAGTTATAATCAATTGTTAGAACTGGCTGAGAAGTCTCTGTTATGATGAGTGCGGTAACTTTTTTTTTATTCGAAGCTGGTTTGTTCAGCCTTTACTTTCCTGTTAAGCCAAATAATGTTGTCGTCAACTGCAATGTCGACTCTTGCCTTTTGTTAGAAAGTCTGTGGTTAAACTATCATCTATCCTTGAAGAAGGCTTGGAAACGGCCTCAGCCTCGTGAAGGGTGTTTCTTGGCGTCTGTTTCAACTTTCACTAGTACGCAATGTGCGACTCCATCTCCACAAGATCAAGGGTCCTTTCTTCACTGTATTTCCAAGAAATTTCCATAGAAACAAGAAATTTGTGTTTTCTTAAAGACACAGTGATTGATTTATCAGCTCTATGATATCGCGATGATAGACTTCTTGAGCCTTTTCTCTCATCAAACATTATTTACTCCTTTGTTCGCTGGTATTATTCTAGCACAATCTTTCCTAATGGTTGCATCGACTCTAGTTGGCAAGAATCTTATCGTTTCGCGTCCATTCCAATGTCTTCTCAATTTTCCTTCGTTGCCAATGGTCTCTCGAAACTTTCTATGTATACCCCAAACTAATCTTGACGCTCCGAAATATTCTTTCCGTCTCTGAATAACAATGAGAACTATATTCCCTAAGTGGTAAATACGATCGTACAGGCAGCTTCCCCAAGCCAAACAGCCATCTGTACCGTCATATGGCACATCGTAAATTAAATTCTGAGCCAATTTTTAATGTTTTCTACCTAAAGATACAAAATTCAAGCCAGACAAGGATCCTGTTTAATGATTAAAATCCACAATGTGCTGTGGTCTAGTGGATAAAGCGACCCGCCACTCCAATTCCGCATGGATTGATTTGTAGGCTTTCGTGGAAGTGCTTGCGACTCAACATTCCATCGGCGTTGGACACACTACCAACACGAATACGCATTAGCCATTGAAGACTTTTGCTATACTCAGGAAAGTGGAGGGAGATATCACGCAACAATGCACTAGCGCTTTGTAATGCATACTGACAATACTCTTGCCATGTATTGGTTTGAGTCATTTTGCCAGTAGTTAACCATTTATGATGGATATCCTGTTGCACTGCTGGTTGCAATGTCTTGGAACCACGAGGAGACATCTCAATCTCCCCTATCGCCGAGCTACCCAATCTCCTCAACAACCAAGCTTGGTGTTTTTCATCCAAGTTCCTTTCCGAAATGTAGGTATCCAACGACATAAGAAACTGCCACGTACGCATACTAGAACCCTTGGCCCATAAAGGTGCCCGCCGTCCTGCTATAAGTGATTACATACTGGGTATACCCAGTTCGGTATAAAAAGCAGGAATACTCACTCCAGCGTGTTCCGTATGTACTCCTACCACCATTCGCAAAGTTCGAGTCAATACCAAACTCAAACGTCTGGCATGTAGTTGATGCATACCCCGCTACTCAGAGCCGAAACTAAACAGGCTAGCAAACAACGCTAGACAACACATAGGCAGAGATCCATCGGAATTCTACTAGTGCGCAAAATTCGAGTTGCCATCTACAATCATTGCCCATAACGCTGGATTTGAAGTTGCAAAATAAATCCTTTTACCGACAAGCTAGTATTCAAATCAATACCCAAATAACGATATTAATGACGATATTTTTCGACCACAGGTATGTCTTTGCCTTGCAACTGCCACTGCCTCCTACTTACCTTATCTATACATCCATGGATAATGGCACAACGGTATTTGGCTTACCGATTTCCATTTCAAATTCAGTCAAAACTCACTTGCCTTGCGCATGGAGGCTTCCAGACAATCCAGCTAGGCGCTAAAAATACCACACAGTCGGAAAACATCAATCCAGTTAATCGATTCTCTGTACCACTGCCATTGATGATTGATAAACAGATCGAACAACAACGGAAGAAGAAGGATCACCTTTACACCTCGACAAAAAGAAAAGACAGGTGAAAGTGTTTCTGATATCCGTGGAGATATTTGTGTCAACGAACTATGATAAAGCCCACGATAAAATTCCAAACATCGACCTCGAATACCTAAACCTTCCAGTTTACGAAACAGGGCTTCATGGGGAACTCGATCAAAAGCTTTTCACAAATCAATGAAACACCCATAACTAGGACGCATTTCCTTGTTCCATCGTCGTTGGACACACTATACCAAAGCAGTGACTTGAGCTGCACATTCCTCGCTAGTACGAATGCCGGCTCGCTCTCGTACTAAAATACTGTGAGCCTTCGACCGCTTTGAGTCTACGATTGGTAACAAAGCACTCAAAAGTTTCAAAAAGGTACAATGAGACTGATGCCTGGATAATTGTTCATGAAGCTCAAATTTCCCCTTTTCGATACGTAGACTAGAAGAAATGTGTTCAGTAAGCTTGGAATCTTTCCACTTTGAAAGGTCCACCTGAGCGAGCGGAGCAGCACTCAGCTTATCGGCTGATCCATTACAGATGAATTATGGAATCCTTCTTGTTCTGGAGATGATGAAATTGATGAAGTGGAAGCAACAAAAATAGTCAGGTTCCAAAACTCCATAGCAATTTGATCCTTACCAGCAGCTTTACCATGTACAGTGATCCGAAAGAAGCACAACTCGCAAAAAAAGTTACGGCGTCATCGATAGTAGAGTTTGCAACGCGACAAGCCGATGCGTGTGCTGCGCTGGAGATAGTAGTAAGGAAAATTTCAAGTTTACTTGTCTAATTTTGTAAATTCTTTTGGCTTAACAAGGCTGCAATTTTTCCATATACTTTCGTCAACCAAATCTACCTATTCAACTTAAAAAGTTCCATGTACACTCATACGCTCTTAAAGGCACTGAATGATACTTGCATACCTTTTCAACTACACTAAGCTTGCAATATCTACAAGCAAAAACAGCTATTAAAGGTACACATGTAAAAGGACATGACCACTTCTCAAGTGCTCCTCTACAGGTACCTTAGTACTCTGCTCTTACTTTTCAATTATTGCACTCTTCTTTTTACACCACGAATCTACAAATATATGTATATACACGCACACAGTTTGGCAGTTGAAGCGGTGGAGATTGGCAAGAAAATGACAACCCCGCCGTCAATAGAGCCATTCACGCATCAGGAAGCATGTGATAAGACTAGTACAAAAAATATCTGGAGAATCCTCTAAAACATGCAGGAAGTAAATAGTCTTTGAGCTTCGAAAGGCAAAACACACGAGAGACACCAAAAAGAGGTGACAAAGCAGACGTCAACTTTCCACCACATTCAATCGGTTGGAACCATTTGGTGCAGAACACTTTGGTTGCCAGTGCCAATAGAAGAAACAAAAGGGTTCTAAACTCTTTGGACTCTGCTTTGATTTTTATCTAGACTGGCAATGGAAAGGAAACCTAGAGTGTCAAGTTACCCCTTTTTCTGTCGGTAGAGAGTGATAAGGGGTTGCGCTACCAAGACGGCAAGTCTATGCGCTCGGGCGACACAAAACGAGAATAACTAGGGCAAAAGACGGAAAGCTATTCGATAAAGAGTAGACATGCGTGACACTGGGAATGCAACAACCGCTGGTTCGTCTTTTACATAGCCAGCCGGTCGTGTCATTGTCTCCTGCGAGTTAGCTCCGGTATAACAAGGCTCCCAAGCCTTCTTGCAATCGTCCAGGCTTTATGTCGATTGATAATTCAAGTTTATTTTAAAAAAAAGTAACGCAAGGACGGCTTGGCTTTTATCTTCTCGTTTCCTTCTTTGGTTGCTAGTGCTGTAAGTGCTCAGGGAAACCTACAGTGAAACCGAACCAATCGAGCGAGGTTTTGCTACGACAGAGTGATAAGAACGTGGACGTGGACAGACGTCTTTTGTTCCTTTTCATTGCATCAAGTGCAAAAGACATACATTTTACGCTATAGGCAAAACAACTAGTTACTGAGTACAACGTGCTTTGGTAGAGTGAGTTGTACGAGTGCAATATTATTGATATGCTATGTCAGAACGACAATGGCGTACCCAATCTCGTTTTCGCCTAGCTCGAAGTTTCTACTGCAAAAAAGCTTTGGTGACAGAAGAGGCAACCGAGTATGGTGCCCAACAGTCTCCACTTTGTTGTCTGTGGAGAGGGCACAGCGAAGGAACTTTCAAATTGAAATGGTCTGTTCGAATAAACTCTTTTGACTTTTAGCGGAAAGTTGCAAAAGGTTGTAACTCTGCGTGACAGCAATGAAGCAAAAGTATTCGTTGCAAAGTTGGGTAGATGGAAAGCAGTCACCTAGGTTGTTTTCTCAAACAGTGAAACGCTTTCGTCAAAAGCCTCATTTGTACATGTGACACTTCCAGTATAAAAATGCTTACCGCTTTTGCCTTTTCCTTTGCAAACTTCTCACTGGAAAATCAAGTGGAAAACTATCAACTACTTATTCCGGGTACTAGTGAAGGTAATTTGAACAATCCTTATATGGATTACAACGCCACATATTTAAGTAGGAATGTCACTTTGTATCGATTCTTTTGTTCAAGGTGACCAACATCTATTACTTTCATCATGCTTGATTTACCTTTCAACAAGTTATAGAGTGACGTTTCTGTTTCTATTTGTTGTGTTTCCTTAAGCAGATAGGTAGCTTGTTTAAAGCAAGAAATGGAAGAGTTTAATGGACTTGGAATTTTTGACAATGGCTTTTTTAATACCTTCTCGACGACATTTGTCATTCCGTCGGCTTTGAGATGCAAACCACGAGACGATTTTTGACTTGTGTTGGACGAACTTTACTCTGCTTAACCAGAAATGACGCGCAAGCCAACGTAAAGTTAAATTTGCGGAGAAATATTTGCAGTGGGGAGACATGGCGAACAGCTGGTGTCTTTGGTGACGAAAAGCTGGAGTACCCGCTTGTGAACAGAGAACAAGCGGTATATGAAGTGTTTGCTAACTTTGGAGAGGCATCCTTTTCTGTCGAGGAAGGCAGTGTCGTAGTGCGACCGACCGCATCCTTTCTACCTCAGTTTTATGGAAGCGGGAAGTCGATTTTCGGTAAACTTTGAGCGTTTCGTATACGCA
The DNA here is from genome assembly GCA_026122205.1 of Galdieria yellowstonensis. Classification (NCBI taxonomy): domain Eukaryota; phylum Rhodophyta; class Bangiophyceae; order Galdieriales; family Galdieriaceae; genus Galdieria; species Galdieria yellowstonensis. The sequence goes on from JANCYU010000049.1 coordinate 10,532, forward strand.
AATAAGGATTACTTATCGCAAAGGGTAGATGGTATGCCTGGTGTGCCACTGGGACGTAGTGTCGGAGGTCTGTGGACGCGTTGATAAGCGGATTCCTCTGTGCTTTTGTTGATCTACGTAGAATCCCTGATAAAGGAGGAAGGTTTGGAGCTGAACTTGTGAAGAAGATATGTGAAAAAGCTCTTTTACAATTTGAAGACAGTTCAGAATTGCTTGCTTAAGTATTACCTTTTACTAACGATCCTGAAGAATGAGTTTCAAAATTATTGCAAGTTACAAACAAACGTCACTTGTTTCTGTCTATTGATGAAATCGGTTATCTGAGTACGGATATGTTCAAACGGTTTAGCGATCTATACCCAGAGGACCACAAAGAGCCCAACCTCTTTCGATTGCTTTTCAGGGCTCCTCCTATCGTCATTTGTCACTCTCGTATCATTTGTGTTTTAGCTGGACGAACAGAATCTATATCGAGGCGAGTAGGTGAGGCATCTGCCTCCCGTATAGAGCTGAAATTTGTTGGTTTGAATCCATTTTCAAAAGATGTCGTGAAATCATTTATTCAGAAACAGTGCGTAAGAGGAATTGTGAGCCTGTATTGAAGATGTTATTTCCAAGTCATCCAGACGGACACGAGTGCTACTTTCGACATATGCATACTTATTCTGGTGGAGTTCCCATGTACCTTGTACATATTTTGAGAGAATTGGTAGACCTGCAGGAAACTAGCAAAGATCGTGATCTTTTCGAGAACGATATAGAAGCTTTGATAGATTCTATACTCATGGATGCCTCCGTTTTAATAATCCCTGGTCATATGTCTCCAGAAACGATGAATGTTGTCTGCTCAATGCTGTTGGTGGCTGTTCTGGAACTTCGTATTAAGCAGTATTCATTTGTGACTATAAAAAATCGTGGGTTATTTCTTTTACATGTTGCCAATGCTTTGGGTTTTACTGCAAAGCTGTGTCGACGGAGGAAAAGCAGTTTATCAAGTTGATATATCGACAGTTCGCATTGAATTTTATCAAACTATCGTACCGGAAGCATCCTCCGATTTGTTTTCTTCATAGTAAATTTTCATCCATTGGCTCAGAGGACTCACCTCCTACTCGAGGATATAAGTTTGAACTACTATATGCGCTTATTCTTTATGTTAGATGGAGTTTTTGTAAGCAGCTGGGAGAGTGGAATATATTTCACCAAGGTTTTGTGGAAGAGATTCCAAATGTGCTGATGAAGACATTTCCAGGGTTGTTCCGTCGTTTAGTTCTAATCTCAGTTGCTTCACAGTTGCAATTGAAGAAAAACAACAATATAACAGCAATTCAATTGATTGTTTCTAACAAATATCATGAAATCTTTGTAGGCATTTTATTGGTCAGCAGAATCTAGTATCGAATAGTGGTGTGTATTATGAAGATGATGGTGGAAGATTGACGTCTAATTTACCTGATTTTTTGAGTTATCCTGAGAAGAAATGGCTCGAAGTGCCTGTGAATTGTCAAGTAATATGTTTCCTCCGAATTTAAAGGACTTTTTTGGTTCGAGCGTTTATGAAGACATTGAAAGAGGTTTTGATGAGAATGAAAGGTGTTTGGAGGACATCGATCGGTTAAAGGATTTGCTGAAAAAGTCTTCTCAAGAATTATGAACCGATATACCATATGAGGAGCCACCAGGCTATCTTGGGCTGTGTACTGAGTTTGATATATTTCCAGCAGAAGATAGGAATGTGAAACGAGCAGAGGATAAAGAGGCAAAAGCAGATTCTTCCGTTGTTTCAGTGCAACAAGGCGAGTTTGATTGGATGGAATTTTTGAAGACATATTGTGCTTTGACAGAGTCTGAAGCAAGGGTATGTAGTGATATGTTGAAGAAGAAATGGAAGTAATTGACTCTCCTATATTACAGAATTGGGTTTCAAAGATCCAACAGCTAAAGTTAAAGTTGTTGCTGGTATAAGAAGTTACATTAGAAATAAACCTCATGTGTGAACTCTTTGTTTTGTTATTATCTCAGAGTATTCTTGGCATATTCTATTTAATTGTAAATGGTTGACTGCCTTTTCCTATTGCTTGAACAGACACAAGTGGTTAAAAGAGCTGGTACAACAGGTTGTGACTCTATTATTGGTACTCTCTTGCATCTATAAAGATCCTTCTCTTTCAGAATTCCTGAACAAAATAGAATGTACGGATGAGGACTTAGACCAATAGCCAACATGTAGACAACGACCAACAACGACAGCACGCCGAAACCACGCAACCCGTATATTGCTCGGATCAGTAGAAATTCTCGGTGACAGCGATATTTTTTCCCTATTGCAGATTCTGGAACCTCTTTGGTCATCAACTATTGGACAACATAAACAAAAAGCATCTAGAGCAATGTTTTGCAACAGTTACCAGCTGATTCCTTCCAACAAGTGTCTTGCCGTAGTATGGTAACGCGTCGCACTGGGAAACTCGTGAGGTTGTCTCAAAGCTGTCAAGGAGATACCTTTGAATAAGCAAAACAACCCAAGACTTCACATCGCGCGAGAAATTGAGACTCGCTCGTATCTGAAAAATATCTCAGCGTGTAGTAGTATTCTCAAAATGCTTCCAGAAGATTGTGCAATTCTTCCTCCATTCTTAGAGCAAATAACTTCCTTTCAATAAAGCAAAGATAGCAAAAACGAACAGTTCTTGGGGTTCCCAAGTGATCCTTCACTTTAAAACTACCCAAACCTGACGGGCGCCCGTTGTTCACTTCCGTTGGCAAGAAATTAATATCGTTTGTTCTTGGTTTGCTTCGTCTGAGATGTACGCCACTTCTTCAAGCGAGGAGAGATGAAGTGGGAGCAAAATTTTGATCCAGTGACTATGACGATCGACCACAATACGCTAACGTTTGGTTGGAAGACGTTGGAAACCTTGCGGTAGAGCGTTCGAAATTACAAGTTCAGAGTTCTTGGGAGAAAAGAAACGATTGGGAACGAAGAATTTTCTGTCTACTCATCACTGGGGATGTTGCTTTTCTGTTGTTTCTCAAGAAATTCGTGAATTTTCCTTTGGGTTCCTACAGTAGAATTTCTAGGGTATTTATGAGACAAGATTTGATAACTCTTTTGAAAGCACCGGTGGATGAGCAAAACACTCACAAGTCGAATGTTTTATCTGTTGCTAAGTGGGTCAGGCAAGAGTATGGATCTCAATCTCGTCACTGGTTCTTCCTGACACTTTGAAATTCCAGTTTCGTATATTGCAAATCCAGGAGATCTGCTCGAAAAACTTTCCAAGGAAAAGTTTTTTGCCAGTAACTTCGCAGCAATGCTGTAGTTCCTAATCTTGTAGCAGAACTAGCAAAAACTTTCAAAATGAGTAAAAACAAGAAACTTAACCAATTTCCTCTTCAATACATGTTGTTAAATACTGGATAGGAAGTCATCTGGAACTGGTATACACTAGATAACTGTTTCTGAGATTTCAGCTTCCTATCAAGCTACAAAAAGTAAAGTGAATATTTTCTCCTGACTTCTTTTGTACGAACTATGAAGCTTGAAGCAAATTTACCAACTCACAGAACTTTCTGGCACTTTTGTGCTGGTTTCTTTCCATCCTGACTTCTTTCATGGATGCTGAGAGTAGATATCCATTCTGTTTGTATTCCGACACAGTTGCGAAACTGCCACTTAGGATTTGACAAGTTGGTTCCTGACCTCAGTGTTGAACGAGAAGTTAGCAGCCCTGTGCAACCTGTTCCCAGACCTAAAAATATCATACTCCAACTTTCTAGGTAAAGATTTACAACTTTCTACCATTTCTCAATTTTGAGTTTTGTGGAAAAAGCATGCTTCGTTACTTTTTTAGTGGCTTTTTATCCCAAGTACTACATTTTCATGGCGGAAATTTATTCAGATAGGACTGATGTCAAGGAACTACATCCACAAGAAAGGAAAAACACGGAGACCAATTTACACAGTGCATATGCAAATTTGCTCTTTACGGAGCTAGATAACTTCAGAAATATTGCAATATGTTTCAAGTCGTAGCATAGAATGTCAATATAATACGGAGTCTAAATTACGATTGGCCAATTGTGGGCCTCAGATTTGTCATTGTTTTGCCTGCTATGGTAGAATTTCAAGATTGCAGTTTATTCGTTGTCCATGAAAACTCATTGACTTTCAGTTATGCTACCCCCATAATTTGTTGGTACTTCATCGAAGGACGAACGTTATTTGTTTCTTTTTATCGATGTAACAGGAGCTTTGTTAGAGGACGTTGACTTTCGAAATCTTGTGGATTCTAAGTGTTCCTGAAAATTGTTTTTAGGTAGTTGGGCGTATTTTCAAGGTGCGCTTTGTTATTTGTTCTTTCAAAGAGACGATCGGATACTATTACTGCAGTTGAGAAGTTGCACTCTTTTCTTCGTAAGTTTTAACTCGGCTCGGTTGGGTATTTTTTTCGAGGATTAAACATTGTTTGTTAGAGAAACGATGACAAAGATTGGAGAGATATGTGTAACTTAACTATTAGTTTCCATTTATGCAGGACGTACAACTGGTTTTCAAGCAACTTAATAGTTTCACCGGAAGTGTACCCATTAAGGTTATTCATCTTCGGCAAATGTTAGTGAACACAGGTCCTACAAACTCTTTGGTTTTTTGGAAAGTGAATGCAGAGATAGCGAAAACTATACCAATCATCTCCTACGTTGTACAGAGTATTTTGGTGTAAAAATTCAGACCAAGTGAAGACTCCAGATACGTCTTAGAAGCTTCTAACGATTCGGTTTTTACTATGAGCATCGTTGGGACGAGAAGTCGTCTAAAGACTACATAACTAATGAACATTATTTGGTCAAATTAGCTTATGTAAAAATTCTTCTCAATGCTATGGGGTATTAATATGGAAAAATGTTCTCATTCGTTTTGCCGGTCATTTTTTTCCTACTAGATGTTCCCAGAGACTCAGCTCCAACGGAATTTCCATTCGGAGTAATTTTGCTCTTTATGTTGAATGGAATCTTTTAAGAGTTTAGTAGAATTGAGTATATTTCGTCAGAGTTTCATAGAAAATATACTGTTGAAAGCAAAAAAATGCAATGTCCTGCCTGTTTCTTCCTTTAGTTTTGAAGTGGAGGCAGCACATATTGCTAATGAAAAGTCATATTCAGCTAATATTTGGAAGCAGTTCTATCGCAATTATATTTTGAAACAGGGAATATTCTTTTCTCAACAAAGATATTCTCAATGGGCTTGACATTTTTATTCGAGTGTAATCTGTAGAAGCTAGTTCTTCCGTTCCTAACAAAGGACAAGCTTCTTTGACCAAGCGTCTATGAATACAGTTTCCGGCAAGTCAAGCATCTTTTGGGGACTGTCGTTAAGGTTTTTCATACATCTAACGTCAATTTTAGCAAGATCAAGGAGAAAGTTGAGAAGTTTCTAGTTCCAGTTTCTCCACAGCTGGTGTTGGCTAGCGCAGTTCAATGGATCGTGGGCACAAGAAGCTTTGTGGACGTTTCCAGTCATTTTACGGACAAGTAGAACTGGGTAAGAGCTGTGACATGAGGCAACTTAATAAAATAAAAATGCTCTTCAAATATAACCACTCCTCAACCTTCCAGTCGATGAAACAAACCAATACCATCCAGAAGAATCAGCAGAGCGTGAATCCAATGCAAGAGAAAAAGTTTCGCGTACAAGGCTGCGGTCACCAGAAACGCTCCGAAAAAGACACGCCTGCCAAGACATTCTCAATCTGGAAGATATTTCTATACATGGAACATTTTCGACAAAACCTGTCAAATTCAATACTTGTATGCTCGAGTAGTCTCTCAGCTCTAGAAGTGAGTTCTTGGATAACTTTTGAGACCGTAAACGTTACGGCGGTTGAAAGCCCAACCATAAGAAATATGTGATTGGTCACACGAATCGATCTCGAATCTCGACGGTTATAGCGGTTAGAGTGGCGGTTAGTGCGGCGGTTAGAAATAGTGCGGGAATTAAAAAGAGGGACCACATGCTTGCTCGATCTGTGTGATTTTTCGAATAGCAGTTTGCTCAAATTTTCCAGAAGGTATGTCAAGTACAGAACGAATACCAAACATTTTTCCAATTGATCCTAACCTGCCACCAACGCAACAGCCGAAGCCTCTGCATAATCGTTGGCATCCTGAAATTCCACCAATCGCTAAAGGTGAATTCGGTGTTTCGGGTTGATATGATAGACTTCACAGGAGGACAAATTAAGAATGATGATAGTGCAGAGGATGTGAAATCCATTAACATTAATAAGAATCATTATCTTTCAGGCCCGTTTGCTGTGTTTGACGACAAGGACGAGCCAGCAAGACCAGGAGATCTCTTAGTGGTCGAGTTGTGTGATCTTGGTGTTCTTCCAGGTCACGAATGGGGTTACACAGGAATCTTTGATAGGGAGAATGGCGGAGGTTTCCTAGCTGATCATTTTCCAAATGCAGCAAAAGCCATTTGGGACCTTGAAGGAATTTATGCTTCATCTCGCCATATCCCTGGGGTGCGTTTTGCAGGAAACATTCATCCAGGTCTAATTGGAACAGCTCCCAGCAAGGAATTGCTACAAATATGGAACGAGCGAGAAAGTAAACTCTTAGAAGAAGGCCCTGAAAAGCTGACCCTCGCCTCTGTTTTGCATCATCGTCCCATGGCTATGCTACCGGAGCCCAAGGAAGCTTTATTAGGTACAATCAATCCCAAGAGTGAGGTATTTCAGAGGATTGCAAAGGAAGCAGCACGGACAATTCCAGGAAGAGAAAATGGTGGAAATTGCGACATTAAAAACTTGACTAGAGGAAGCAGAGTTTATCTGCCAGTGTTCGTAGAGGGAGCAAACTTTTCCCTCGGCGATCTTCACTTCAGCCAAGGTGATGGCGAGGTATCGTTTTGTGGCGCTATCGAAATGTCAGGATATGCCATTATGCGTTGTCAGATCATTCGTAATGGCATGGACAAATATTTATCTCCCATGGGCCCTACCAAACTCCATGTGAATCCTATATTTGAAGTGAGTCCCTTGGAACCAAGATACTCTGAGTATCTTGTGTTTGAAGGTGTATCCGTCGATGAATATGGAAAGCAGTATTATATGGATGCATCCGTTGCATACAAGAGAGCAGTTCTGAATTGCATCTATTACTTCACGAAATTCGGATATACTCCAGAGCAAGTATATCTTCTATTGAGCTGCTGTCCTTGTGAAGGAAGGATTTCTGGTATTGTCGATGTTCCTAATGCATGTGCCACCCTCGCTGTCCCGATAGCTATTTTTGACATGGATGTTCGCCCAAAGGTTCCCACGCAATATGTGCATGTCAAAGTGGCGAAAGTTTCGCTTCCACAATGCACTTATGATGGAAAGCTTCCTAAGTTTCGCAGGGCAAACGGCACTTAAGTGATCCTTTGTGTTGACCTGTTTCCTTTGTCTTGGTAAACTTTGCTTCGTATCTTTTTGAAATGTGTTGTTCAATCCATCTATTCCCTCTAGTTTTTGTCGTAGAAACTCACAAAGTAAGAAAATTTTCGCAGGTTCGAAACTTAAAATTCACTTTCAACTTGAAAACTCTGCAGTCTTTCGTGACAGAGGGTTTTGGCACTGAAAACCTACGAGTTGATCAATATTTATGCTTATCATGACCTATTTCCTCATATTCTTCTATTCGGAAATATAGTCAAATTAGACCAAAGCAATAGGAAATTGAGTCAACACAAATTTATATCATACTAAAGCATATCAGCTCCGACAAACTACTAGAAAACGCACTCTCCCATACACACTGACACAAAAGAACAATGCTCAAAGTCTATCGGCATGATATTGTTTGCTCTCTTCTAGCACACCATCAAGCACCAACTCCGAATGTTTCTCGTCTTCAGATTTACTTTGCTCATGCATCCCTTTCATGTCGTGTTCTTCAGAGAATGTCACTGAGAGGCTCGTTTGCTTATCCGTTGAACGATACTTCCCGAGAGTAAGAATGGTCAATAGAACATTTCGAGACTCCCATAAAGGCAAAAATACAATAGTTACTGCTGCTGCAGTTCCCCATATAATAGAGAGTATTACCCAGAATGTGAAATAGCCTTTTGAGAAAACACCTGCTGGTATAGCCAAAACGGGCCACAAAATGATAATAAGGATAGTGAATCCAAATGCCAGGGAATACGTCCAGACTCGAGCCCTTCTCAGACTTTCTTGTAGCTTTGGGTCGGTTTGCATCCTTGACACTTCTTCATCCTTTTCTACTACTTCAATTTCCTGAAATTTCTGCCAATCGAAATGCTGTGGACTAATGAAAGCAGCAATGCTGCAGATAATTCCAGATATGCAAATGGAGACTAAGTTTCCGGAAAGCATCGGATAATTTTCACCCAAAGTGTCCACGGAAACTTTGCCATATAATGCTTTTGCAACAGAAAGCCATGTCATCACAGCTAAGAGAACAGAGGAAATGGCACCTCCTATTGCTCCCCATGCCGGAACATTCCTCCAGGTAAGTACAAATGCAACAGGAAACACTGCAGCTCCAATGATAATACCCATAAATAAGTAGACCCAGTTTAAATTCAAACCAATATGATGAAGAACAATGCCAAAGACTCCCATAGTCAATCCGAATACAATAATAACAATTCGAGACACTCGAATAATTTGTTTCCCTGTTGCGCCAGGATTTATATAAGTTCTGTAAATGTCGTAGGAGCAAAGAGTACTGACGGCAACCAGTTCTCTTGAGCCAGCAGATGTAACAGCGAGAAAGAGCATAATAGTCATCAAAACCGCTCCACCCTTTCCCATCATTTGATAGGCTACTGCAGGTGGTACTAGACCAGAGCCTGCTTCCGCGGAGGTAACAGGTAAATCTAGAGCTAGACATCCCAATCCTAGAGAAGTAGAAAGCGTGAATGGAATGGAGAACCAACAGATGCCCGCAAGAAGGTAGCCCTTCCAAGATTCGTTTGGTTTAGCCGCAATTGCACTTAGCCAGTAAGACTGATCCACGAAAACTGTACCAAAGTTTCCAATGATATTAATAACTCCAAAAATTAAGCCACCCCTGCTCAGCATTGTCAATATAGAACCATCCTTGTTTCCAGAAATTGGTAGAGCCTTTGAAACTTCCACTAGATTATCGTACACTTTAGATGGGCTCCCCAAGAGTGGATATGTTGCGTATATCATATACGCAAATATGCAAAGCACAATATAAATAATGCAAGTATGTATATAATCAGCAAGAAAGGTAGCCTTTAAACCTCCATGTAAGGTAAAGACTATAATACCGAGGGGGATGAGAAAAGAGGCAAGGTCAATGTTCATTCCGGTCAACGCAGCAATCACAGCGGAACCTCCCAACAATAACATTGAAGTGACTATAATATTTGTGCAAAACGCAAAACCAAGGAAGACATGGTGAGCATGTCGTCCCCAACGTACTCGAATTATTTCTAAGAAACTATGGCATGCAGGTGCTTTCCTTTTCAACTCAACGGCTAATACACTGAAGAGAAAAATCTGCAAAGTAGCTCCGGCTGCATACCAAAATGGACCACTAACTCCGTATTCATAAGCTACATTAGAGCTTTGAAGAAGTGTTGCAGCCCAAGTCCATGCAGATATCACAACTGAAGCAATGAAACCTTTTTTCAAATTTCTCCCTGCAGTGTTGAAATGTTCAGAATTGATGACAAACCCTGCAACTTTCACGTCTAACCAAACGAGAAATGAAGTGAAAACAGTAAAGAAGAGGCCAAATCCAAGAACTATCCCGTAACCTGCTCCAATGGGCAAAATGGACTGACTGGTGAAGAATTCAGTGACATTTCTGTATTGTGGAAGATCAAATATATTGGAACAATATTGGCCTCCCTGTGTGACAGGAACTCCATTGCAATTCTGAACCATGCTTGTAATATACGACAAAATGTAAAACCCTGCTGAATTGCTACGTTTTTGTTGCATCCTTGTTTTATCAACCGCTCAATTTCCGTTGATCAACCGCCAAGGGTCGGTTAGAATTTTCGATCTCCAATTGATGGTGACGTGATGGATTTCGGCTCAGGAAGTTGGCGAATCGCCAAGCATTTGGAGTACCAATAATATTTACTTTCGAGAGTAAGGCATTGGCTTAAAAACCAAAAAAATGGAAAGAAAAACTTCAACTATTATTGGTGACGAAATCTGCGCAGTTTGTTTGGACCTTTCTGCAACGGTTGAGCTTCATCCATGCTATCATAGAGTCATTTGTAGGAAATGCGTATGTCGTTTGGATGATCGAAAGTGTCCAATATGTAGAATGGAAATATCGAATGTTTTGATAAGGGGGTTTGAACATATTTGCAGCGAAGAGTGGTTTGAAGATAAACCCAACGCTACTAGAGAAGCCAACTGCAATGACCTCTCACAGAAAATTCAAGAACAGTGCAAGCCACAGTTGCCCGGTAGTAATGATTTTGTAACAACGTTTGTGACATACAATGACCCAAAGGAATCAACAGAGGCATACTCGCTCTCATTCGAGTCAATATTAAAAAGAAGAAGAGCGCATGAAGAACTAATAAAGAAACATGCATATCAGGTAGTAATAACTGGATCTCAGGGCGTGGATACCCCTGGTCTTGTTTCTGAGTTAAGAAAACTATTTCCCTTGAAACACGACTTCAGAACAGCTCAGAGATCGTTGTGGCAGCAAGCTCAATCGTTGCAATCAAATGGCAATGAAATATTCACACGTTTATTGACTGGCGGGAATTCGGTCTTCAGTGTGAAGATAGATCAATTGGTGGACATTTTTCACTCTACGGAAGTCTATTTTCCTAACTTGGAGGTCAACTCGATCCCTATTAACCTAAGGCGTCTTTCCATATGGGAACTTCTCTATAATCTGCGTACTGTAATGGGAGGAAGTTTCGATGTAATGATGTTGTGCTGCGATGCGCGATGCAAAAAGTCATTTGAAGAGCTGTTATCCTTAGATGAGTTGCTCAGAAATCGTTATGCGCCAGGAAAAAATAGAATATGGGTGGTACTTCATTTTAATGAAAGGTCAACAGACGAGAATTTCTTATCCAGTGACCAAGTGTCGAGGGCATTTTATCAGATTCCGATGAATCAGAGGCCATGTGATTTGATTTTCATGCGACAAAAAGCGCTATGTAATTTTTGGCACAGAGAGATGATGCAGAGAATGGTTCATCATGCGAGAAATTACCGAAAGCTTACGCGGCTGGGCAACGCCGAAGCTGGAAAAAATTCAACCTGCTGCAGCATGTAAACCTCAAACGTTCCTACTAGAATTGCTTGTAAAATGTTATTGAAACTTCCTCATATATCCTTGAAAGGATTAAATTTTATTCTTGTCATAGAGAAATTATCATGTTCAGCTATTAGCAAACGTAAATGCTGGTGCAAAAGACATGAATGGTTTCGCGAAAACATTTGATTGCGGTGTAGGAGTCGTCTGGAACAACTGGCACCGAATGGAGTCCAATCGAACCCTTTATTGTTGGTATTCCAGTAAAGTGGACAACTTTTATCCTTGTGAACAACTAAATGGCGTTCCTCCTTGCTCTATGGCTTGAACCATACTGTAGATAGCGCCATATCCTCCGAGTACAGTAAGTACTAAGCCAAAGAGTACAATAAACAAAGCTACAAGAGATTTCCAAACCGGTATTTCTTTTCGAAATTGCAAGTAGTAGAAAAGAGAGGGGAAGGTAAATGTGGTATTGGACGCTATAAGTGCAGCTGCTGTTCCCACAAGTGCTCCAAAGAAGGGAATCAACGAGGTTATGACATAGCCCAACGCGACTACCACAAAAGACCACAACGCCCACCAGGCTCTATTCACCAGTGAAGTATCTCTAAATTTTCGTCTTCCGCAGCGTTGAAGATAGTATTGTGTATATCTAGTAAAAATATTTTGACAAGTAGTAGCTCCAATGATCATCGAGATGATTACTAAAATATTAACAACATATAAAGGTGCTCCAGATGGTGTACTTAGAGAAATAGGATTCTGCAACAAGGAAGTATTCCCTAAATATGCGTAACCAACAGCTCCAACAGACGTATAGAAGAGGAACGCAAAAGTTTGCGAGGCCCATAGTGCTTTTTTGAAGTCAGTAATAGCTTTCATTTCTGCCATAAACGGGAACAGGACAATATGAATGGCGTAAGCAAAGACAAGATTGTCCATTCCTAGGACGCCGGTTACGAAGCCATATTTTCCAACAAGACTAGTGAAGGAGTTTCCTGTTTGTCCAAGCTTGGGAGCATATCCCATGACGAGTAACATCGCCACTAGAATGCTGCTTAAACCCACAGATGCCACCATAGATACCCCACATAAACTACGAAGCTGGCCGACTAGATATATAATTGCAGCAGCAACTGCAATAAATATAGGCAAGCATACCGTTGGTGCCATGGAAGACAAAGACAAAGCTGCTGTAAGCATCATGCTCATCATATTAAACATCATATAGGTATACACAAGAAAACTTCCCAGTAAGAGTCCACCTTTCCCAAGATACTTTTGAAAAATGATGGGATAGCTGCGAACTGTTGGAAAAAGTTGATGCATGTACATGAGATATAAGCCAGTGATCGTTGTGATCATGTATACCGCCGTATTAAGAAAAATTGCTGGTAACCAACCAAGATATTCAAAGGCGGATGGTAGTGGTAGCACACCGACCCCCACTATTACGTTTGCATTTAACACGGCACACTGGATCCAGTGCATTTTTCGAGGTGGAAAATACTCCTTTTCAGGGTCATTGTCATCTTCCTGAACATCTTGGGAGTAGGACGTCTGTACGTCACCATTATTTTGAAAGCTACTATCTTTTCTTCTGCAATCATCATCTAAAACAGCTAGAATTTCTGGTTCTTCATCTTTTGAGGAACCATGTTTCGATGATGTAGCCATTACAAACAACAAAATCCCAATCTGAATTACATCTCTTTTGAAGGAAGAGGAAACAGGGAATCTCCTAACCGCCCTAACCGCTCCTGGGCGGTTGGGTGCCACGTAGACCAATCCTGATCAAACGGTGCTTTATAAGGAGAGCGGAAACTCACTTTCAAATTTTTGTCGAATCTTTTGTTTGATTATTTTCAATGAATTTTTTAGGAGCTTCATTGACAACGGTACATGCAACAAGGAGTACAGGAGAATTGCTTAAGAAATCAGCCGTTGTGAATTGCAAAAGGCTAATTTCTTCCCTAAGTAAGTCTGTCGTCACCAGAAAAGAAGATATCAATTCCTCTTGGAGCAGGAATATGAATTATTTTGGGCCCTTCAGTGTATCCATGAAGCAGTTCAGTACTCAGGCTTTAGATACGGAGATATCTGTTACCAAAGAGCCCAAATTGAGTACTCCGAAGAAAGATGGATATATCTTTCCTGCAGAGTGGTCCTCACACAAACAGTGTTTTATCGGATGGCCTGACGTCCCTACAAAGTGGAGAGAGGGTGGCATACCTGCACAAAGAGCTATTGCCGAGATTGCGAAAGCAATCTCCGAGTTTGAACCAGTTACGGTTGTGGCATCAAATCCAGTTGGTTGGAAAGCGGCAAGAATGAGATTGCCGCCTTCTATTCGTGTTATACAAGTACCTAACAATGACTGTTGGCTACGAGATTCTGGTCCAATTTTTGTTAAATCGACAAATCTGCAAGTTGAAGAGATAGTTCGAGGAGTAGTATTCAACTTTACTGCATGGGGAGGCCCAACAGAAGCAGCTTATGCAGACTATTCTCTGGATGCACAATTTGCGGAGAATCTGTTGCAAGTAGAAAATGTTTCGCAATATCATGCTGGCATGGTCCTGGAAGGAGGGTCGATTTCAGTAGATGGGGAAGGAACTCTTGTTACGACAGAAGAATGTTTATTGAATCCAAATAGAAACCCATCGATGTCCAAAGAGGATATTGAAAATCGGTTAAAAGAATTCCTTGGAATTAAGAAAGTCGTTTGGTTGCCTTATGGAGTCTATGGTGATGATGACACCAATGGACATGTTGATAACATGTGTCAATTTACTCAACCTGGAACTGTTGTATTGCATTGGACAGATGATCCAAGGGACCCTCAGTATGAACGTTCGCACGAAGCCTACGAAAGGCTTCAAAATACGACGGATGCAAAGGGAAGAAAGATTAAGGTGCTAAAATTGCACCTTCCTGGCCCTATTTATCGAACTCCGGAGGAGCAGTTTCTCTTTGATGGATGTAAATTACGTCCAGCCGGTCAAAGACTGCCTGCATCTTACGTAAATTTCTATGTCACCAATGGAGGCGTGGTTGCTCCCAAATTCAACCATCCAAATGATGAACTTGCCAAGAAAACTTTACAAGAAGCGTTTCCAGGACGACGCATTGTTCAAGTCTATGCTCGCGAAGTCTTACTTGGTGGGGGTTGTCTGGGTTGTATTCATTGTATGACCCAACAACATCCAGAATGATAAATTTTAACTCGTGGTTGTGTCCAATAAACTATGTGTTGTCTTGAATGTGGTTCTTTGGTTTAAGATTGTCCTTACGCCTTAAATTTGAAAGGCGCGCTCTTTCATGTGGTATTGGTCTTTCCGTCTTGAAGTTACTAGTCACTGGCTTTAGCCTCTCATGTCTATGTCCCTCCCAGAAGCCTGCCAGTTTCACTTAGTATCTCTGGGGTTAAACTCTTTCAAGGAGCTCGTTTGCTTTGGCTTTCCCAGAAAACGAACCAAAAGTCTCTCCAGTTAAAGTTGGCAAATTTGTTTCTGTTATTCGACTTAACGTTAGGGACGTACTTATGTATAAAAATACACTTTTTAACAAACTTTCGAAACCCCAGCTTCTTGAGATGTCTGCTTCTTCTTTGGGTAACTTTCTACCCACTGTTGCGTTCCAGTGATACCCTCCTTATTTGTATGAAATAGTCGTTGCAGCAGAAGGTTTGCACTTGGCTTTGTTTTGTTGACTTTAAGATGAATATAGAAAAACTCCCAGTTTGAACAGTTTCCAAAGAATGAATAGTCTGCTTTTCTTTATCTTTTTTTTTGCTGGACGAAACATGCAGATGGACAGAGCAGGGTGGCTTGAGTCATGTTGCTTGGGAACGGATAGTTGCCAAAGTTGAGGAAACAGCTCATAAAAAGTATAGTATATTTACAAATTGTTTCTTCTAGGGAACTTGAGAACTTCGCCATTAAAACGCCGCACTTTGGAGCGTTCCTGAAGAGATGCAGCAGTGCCTCAGCCCAACAAACACTTCTTTTGCGAAAAGGTTTTCGCAAAATGCTGTAAATGGGACGTTTTCACGGCGATGCACCCATCATAGCAGCACTTTATTCTATACTCGATGAAAGATGAACGGATTTCAATTTATTCGCTCAAGAAGTATAACAAGATATTGCATGCTCCATGGACATCTCGATCGCAACGCATCTTACAATGCAGGCAGTTCATATCTTCCTTCTTTCTAGTTTGGAATTTATTTGTCCACACATTCCACAGGTTTTGCTGGTATAAGCTTCATTCACTATAACTACTCGGCACCAAGAATATTCCTTCGATTTCTGTAACAAGCGTTGCCGAAAACGATAATGAGACCACGTCGCCAATGCTCTCGCGGTCCTGGCTTTAAATTTTTTTTACGGAGAAGGATCATTCTGGAGATTTGAAATTTTGGAAGAAGGATAATGTAATAAAAGTTGGTGCGGAGAAATTTCGCCAGTTTCTCGTACAAATCTTGAACCAGTTGATCAATCTTGGCACCAGCTTTTCGCATTTGCCATCTCTTCCCATGTTTTACACCTTTCTGACTCCATTTGGAATGTAAGCCGTTTATTGCATAAGCAAAGCGATAGATTCTAGCTACATCTCCTTTGCCTCCTTGAAGCACCTCACCGGGAGGGGAGTATCCAGTAATAAATGTCCGAACAACCCATCCAATTTCGCAGTTTCTGTTGCTCTTCCTTTGTAGGATACCTTCGAATCTTTATGCTTCTTTCCACTGGAGGCTTTTCACTCTCGTTGTTTCTCTTCCTCTTCTTTTCATTGGGGAGCAATAATAGTGATAGAGAGTTTTTCTGCTGTACAATGTCCATGATGCTTGACGACAAAGATAGCAATGCTGGTGAGGAAGTCATTTGTCGGAACAAACTTTGTTGCCGAGAACCACGAATTGATTCACTCGAACGGCTCTCCATTTCTTTGACAACACTACAAAAATTTGGATATCTCCCTTGTTAATGCGTTTACGAAATGTTCGCAGTCGCCCTCATTCGAAGTTGATACATGCGACATACTATGATTGTAGAAACTATTCCTTCTGCCTCTCCACCACAGTACAGTAATTTGACATGTTCCATTCCAGTGAAGAGATGCGTATTGAAACACTTCGATCAGGCGCTAAAACGTGCATTTTCTTTGTACTAAAACTCTGCTTCATGCAAAACGAGTATTTGTTTCCTTTACAGATGAGGATTCCGATGGTGGATTTCGGCGCCACAAGGTGTCAATCTTCGCAATGGTCACGGCTATAAGAGGAGCCTCAATCACAAAACTTTCTTTTCCACAAAAATGCAAAATTCTCTCATGGAGTACTTGGTTAGATTGGAAGCAACCTTTGGGTGATCATCACGAGGAAGACGATAGATAAGGGAGGAATGGATACCATATATATATATATCTTGTCAGACAATACTATCTATAATTGCGGAAAAACTGAGAGCTTAGTGACATTGGAAAGCTAGAGTAGTAGTCACTGCAGTACCAACAACAGTCATTATATATCATTTTCAAAGAGGCGCGTCTGCAACCTTTTTCTCCTTTTAAGACAGCTCTACAATAAGAAACAAAATGAAAACTTGGACAATTCTGCAGGAGTATGACAGTGCAAATTGTACGGCAAAGATCGGAGTGATTTATGCACCAATAATAATATTAAGAGCTCCAAACATTACTGTTGTTGTCAGAGTCATTCTGTTGCACACACAAGTCACGTGACATCATGATGGTTTAATATAATGAGGAAAGGTTCCAGTTATCACTTCTATGCCAAGATAGTATGGACAGAGCTAAAGCCAAGAATTCGTATTGGACTGCACATGTCACATGAACTAGCAAAGTTTCCATGCGAGTGAAGAAATGTTCTTGTTGTCTATCCAATGTAGAGAAAGTGCTGTTCTCTATACCCTAACGTGGATATCTCCAGAGTCTGGAATTCGCACTTTGATAGGTACTCGAAGCGCCACAATCACTGAATCTTTGCATAGTTAGTGAGTGCCTGGTGTAGACGCCGCCCTCCTGCATCTCTGGAATGTTGTAGAATAGTTAATGGAGTGCTCAAGCGTGTTTAAAAATAAGACTCAGGTCTTTGATTCATTATTTACCGAGCAAAAATATTCTTAAGATGCTCGGCTATCAATCCCATTCCAGTCAACGTTGAAAGATGTCTGCATTTGATAGATAATGGTTGAAGCTTCCTTGGAGAAAGAAAGCAAACCGTGAATAGGTCAGTGTCTGGCGTTGGACCTCTCCTCTAAAATAAAATTTCAGTATTTCCAAGTACTTTCAGGTTTTTCTTATATTGTTCCATATCTATTATAATAGTTTCGATATTTGGTGTATTCCACAAGCCTCAACCTGTTTGTTTGTTAAGACGAAGCACTAATAACCCATGTTCAAACAGTAGCACTTGCAAAAATAAAGAAGCAAAGAAGCAACAACTCTCTTTATGTTGAAATAATTTTGTCGTTGGTTGCAATACCGCTCCACACATATCCTTTACAACTGCGGAACGCTCAACATACCTGCTTGTAAAATAGTTAATTGTTTCCATACGGCTCCACACTTGTTACATGCTCAAAGGCTTGGGTATTTTCTAAAATATAAACTGGAATATATACTGGTACCAACAGTGGATAATGAAGAGGACATATATAAGGACAGCTTGTCATACAACGCTGTCTAACTATTGACATTTCGTCCCATTTTGGATATTTCTTGTGGTCGCAACTGGACAGCGTAAGCATTTTTTCTTCGTCCCTCTTCTTATCAAAGTTGTTCTCAGATATATTCTCATCGGCATTGTTAGTTTCCAAATGCTGGTGCTTGTAAGAAACCTGTCGTTCCAAGGGCTAGTTTTCAACCCCTGACAAGTGGACCAATATCTGCCTACCTTTGGCTTCCATTGTTGTTGAGCTTTCAACTCCTCTACAAAGAAAAACACTCTTCTCGGTGCTTTCATGTGCTCAAGTAATAGATCAGATAGAGTTTCATCGGTATGGAGCTGGCGTAAGGGCTTCTTGCTGTTTGGATCCCAGAATTCATAAGTGTTGAAACAGAACCAGAACGGACACCATCTTCTGAGGTTAACTTTCCACGATGGCTTGCCTAGATATGTACTTTTGAGAGCCCTATCAGATATGTTGTTAGTTATTGCAATGAGTGACTTTCAGTTCCAAGTCTCTTATGATCAATTATTTGAATAATCTGGGTCGGAAGTGTTCCTGTACTTACCAACGGAACTCGTTTATTCGTGGTTTCAGGGGTAACCACAGCTTCTGAATCGTTACAAACTCAAGCTCCTTATCGCGCAGTACTCCTACTGTAAGTTGTTCATAAAGCACGTGATTTACTCCCAGAGGAATAGTTTCACAGGGTGGTGGGGGTATACTTGTCATTTTGACTTGAAAGTTTTCTGAAAAGTTGACATACTTCATTTCTTTGTATACACTTGTCGAAAGCGACGGAATGTGGACAGCCTACAGACCACAATGGGAACAAACATTTTGATATGCACCTTGCATTTCAACAAGCTATGCGTGACATATGAATATATAACTATGTAGTCTCTATAGAAACTGTCCAGAAAGAGAAAGTGGAGACAAGTTGACTTTGTAGAAGACGAAACTTGCAAGTTTATTGGGCAAAGAAAGTATGGGGTTGACTAACTTACAGATTGTTGTGACACCTTGCAGCCTTTTAGCAGCAAAACTTCCAAAACTGCATGATTTTACCTATTTAGTGGATACAAAGCTTTCATGGAAGTCTTAGGCAACGAATTTTATGAAAGAAACTGGTTGGTTTTGAATCAAGTACAAGTCAAGTAGTTGCTTGACGCAAAGATATGCCAACAGACCAATTGCATGTACGCAGTGGAACCAAGAAATGCATTGTCTGGTTGCCATATAATGTGTTCTTGTTATTGCAGGTGTTTCGAAAGGGTATTCTTTGGTCAGCTAGATATTCATGTAATGTTGTCAGTAAGAGCTGCTTGAATATTAAGAAACTGCAGCCAAGCATTCCTTTGGCTATAGAAAACACCTACCGTCACACTTTGACGAGAAAGTGTGTAACTACCAAGATGAAAAGTTGCTCCAAGAAGGATTGTCTCTTTTTTCGATTGGACATAACACTCTTTTTTGTTTCTACTTATTTTATGGTAAAGTTTTGATTGGCTTTATCTATTGCACTTTGAACATAGAAAATTATTTAATCATCTTTATCGACACCGAAACGGTGCATGAAAATATGGTTGTCGACATGCATTTTTGTTTTTTCTGAACAAAGAGGGTCACGATAGAAATAAATAGAATACACACGTGGACCTTGTTCAAGTGGTTCTTCCTTTTCAAGTGGCATTTGCAAAATTTTTATATCTTCATTTTCCCCAATATCGGATGCCAACAAACACCAAGAGCATAAAGAACAAGTCTAAAGTTTATGTCGCGCTAGTCACACAATATCGTACATGAGGAAAGAATGCATAATAATTTTTTGGTTCATTCCGCTTTGGCACACAAAATTGAATTTGCGTGGGAAACAGCGATCGATATGGATAGGAAGAGAGAACAGTTCCGAACGAGTCCTTGTGAAGAGTATGGTTCGTGTAAGAACTTACTAGCCGTTGGATTGTTTCTTGATCCGTTGTGTTTGATAGAAAAATTGAAACAGGAGTTTTCAAAAGTAGAAGCGGAGAGAGCCAAATTACAGGCAGAGAAGGAAATTTTACTGTATAACATATCCGTGTTATTTCGGACTGCGAAAGAAGAAATAACGAGAAAAGACACCTTGATAGGTAAGCGGTGGGCTTTATTGTAAGTACTGGATATCATTCTCTTCTCTAGCGAATTTGAGGAAATCCTTGGAAAAGTATGAAAAGGCTCGTCTTGAATAGTTGTGCTTCTTTCTTTCTCTCTCGCTTGAATAATTTTTTATTTCAAGATACACATATATATATATATATATGTACATTTGTTTGCCTTGATTCTTCTCTCGATATATGTATCATTTGGATATCGAGTACAAGAAGGCCCCCTTCATTTTTGAAAATCTAATAACCATATGTAGCACGACAATAATAAAAAAAGGACTGCACTAATATCTTTATTTCAACACAAAAACTAATTCTAATCGCATAATATCCATTCTCTTATACTCTCATATCATTTCCGAACGACTTGAGGAGCTAAATTTGTCCTCAAGTAAACGATGTACGGCACGCATTCCCATGGCCTCACCACCTTCAGGCTTTCCAGGTTTCGAAGCTATATTATAGGCCATTATATCAAAATGAATCCAAGGAATTGATCGGTTCACAAACTCTTGCAAATACAAAGCTGCAACAATGGAACCACCGTAGCCTGCAGCACCTCCTTCTCCTAAACACACGAGTCGTTACATATAAACTCTCCAACCGCATGCACACTTACCAATATTCCTCAAGTCTGCAAATTTGGAATCTAACTGCGGACGATATCCACAATACAAAGGCAGTCTCCAGACAGGGTCATCTACTTGACGAGCGGCTTGTTCAAGTTTCTCTGCAAATTGTTCATCGTTGCTAAAGAATACTGCGACATCTGTTCCGAGTGCCACTCTTGCTGCTCCTGTGAGTGTTGCAAAGTCTACGACAAGTTGTGGTGAAAATTCACAGGCGTAGACGAGAGCATCGGCAAGAATAAGACGGCCTTCCGCATCTGTATTACCAACTTCTGTCGTCAAACCATTTCTGGCTTTTAGAATATCTCCAGGGCGATAAGACTCTCCATCGACAGCATTTTCTACAGCTGAAATAATAACACGCAAATGAATTGGCAGCCTGAAAAAGTTTTCATCGTTCATAAAATAGCTGAAAAGCTTACTTGGAGGATAAAACCATCGATGCAAGCCCTAAAGCATGCGCAGCTCCACCCATATCCTTCTTCATTAGTCTCATACCTGAAGCAGGTTTAATATCTAGACCACCGCTATCAAATGAGACGCCTTTTCCTAACAAACAAACGGTCGGATGATTTGGATCACCAGCAACAAGTTCGATGACTCTCGCTCGATGCTTCTGACTAGCACCACGACCAACCATATAGACTTGAGGAAAGTTTTCCTTGATCAAATCTTCATCAACAATAGAACGAACCGAGGCTCCTGAATATTCTTCTGCCAAAAGACGTGCAGTATTCTCAATTCCAGCAGGTCCCATATCTTCTGCCGGTGTCGAAATCATATCTCGAACTAAAAAAGTAGCCGAAGCACATGATTCTACTAGACTTTTATCACAATCCATTGGCCATATAAAAACTGGTAAAAACGCAGGATCTGGTGATATGTCTGCAACACTGGATGTGTTATTCTTCGCTTCATTTGCACCTTTATAGACTGGAAAACTGTAGCAACCCAAAGCCCACGCAAAGGCTGCACGTGTAGAAGTGAATCCGTGTTCATGAGCTCGTTCCGAAACAAAACCTAGCTTATACAAGCCAGCAGGCGCTGAACTTGGAAGAACCGCGAATCCCATCCAACGAGCACCACCAAAACTCATACCATCGCCCAAAACTAACACAAGTTTTTCGATCTTCCCAGGAAAGTTTTGAGAAGGTACGGCGATCCACTTGGTTTCCTTTCCTTTGAAAGGAACAAAGGAATTAGAATGAAGCCAGGCTCTCACTGACGAAGGCTGTGTTTCCAAATACTTTTCCAAGTCTTCTTTCAAAAGAACATCTATACTCGTGGCCAAATTAGCGTCTTTGGTTTCAGAAAAATATCGCAAAAATCTAGTTCTGTTCTTCACGATGAAACAAGGCGGTTCTTCTCTATAAGCTGCCATAGTTAATGTCGACCTAGAAATAGCTCTTATGAAAGTTAATTTCTTATTCGAGTTCCAAAAACACTTTTTCGAAGTTGTATAGAAAGAGTTGGTGTGAATGGGAAGCGCTGACTTGCGGTAACTGTCGCCAAGCAACCAACGACCTACGAGAAATGCGGCTCGATTCATTTTCATAAGACTGCTTTTGACCGGTGCTCTCTTATTTCATTTTGTATTGAAAATTTTCTACTATCGCACAAAACACTTATTGTCGTAAAAACTTGACTGTGGAAAGGACTTGAAATAGCTGTTACAAACAACACAAATTGCTCTTCAAAAACCAAAAGTTTGACATTTCTTTTTCTTCCAAAAATGATACAATACTTCTTTGAAAGAAAGAAAAACTATGCATATATGTATCCAAAAGAAACAAATATCAAGAGTGAGAATGAAACCATTTTCTCTTCCAATCCACAATTTTCCACAGCCAAGTGGCAATAGAACGGAATAAACGACCACGCAGCTTCAAAGGAACTCCCAAAAACGAAAGGAAATGAAACAAAAACCAAAACAAAAATAAAGACATGGCCTTGGAAAAAATAGAGGGCTTCATATAAGGCACGCTTTCCAAAAATTCGATGTATCCCTTGTCGAGCTTCCAGTACTTTGCACCAGAGACGAGCAAATCGCGATAACGCTTGGAAGGAACAGCACATTTAGGGCAGGGTTCCAAGTGCTTTTTGTCCGTCACAATAAATACGTGTGCTATGACCTTCCTATTGTTGTATTCTTCCACTTCAAGTAGCTTCACGTCATACGTAAACTCGGACTGCCTCAGTCTCCGGAAATCTTCTTGCTTTAGCAAATAACAAACGCCATGCACACTGCTATGTTGGTCAGACACGATATTCCCAAAACCAGGCTCCACACCAGGAACCCCTCTTAGATTGAACACTAACCTATTTACAGAATAAATGGCGCCAAAAGTAAAAAGGGTATATACTTACTTCCAACCGTGCAATTTGGCAGGAAACGCTTCCTTTGGAATACAATTTCGTTGGTTATATCTACCTTTTGCCTTAGGACCAAAAGCGTCGGGAGACATATTAGCTCCAAAGGAAAAGTAATAGACATCGTCATCGTCCGTTGCTGCCATGACAAGAAACAAGAATTCTGTTTTTGTGGTGCAGCAAAACTCTTACATTTATTGCAGCAATACTCATAGCAATCGAAAACAAGGAAATACATTTCATCCGACAATACTAGCTACCAACTAACTAACACTAACATCCAATGAGGTCACTGTCTTTTCGTGCCCTAAAAATTCCTGTACAGCTAGTCTCTTTTCCCAATTCCACAGTATAACCTTCTTATCCGAGGAAGCAGATACTAAGTGTTTCGTTCCATCAAGAAACTGACAATCCCAAACCCATTTTTGATGGTTGCCGAGAGTTACTTGGTGGTGCCACCTCCCCTCGTCATATACGTCAGGTTTCTCCAAGTCACCCCATAACTTGATGAAACCATCTTCGCTCGCGTTGGCCAAGAGCAAACCATCTTCTGACAAACATGCTTTCATGACGTATCTCTTCGTTGCTCGAAGTTTGGTGACCTTTTCAAAACTTCCCTTTGCTTCCTCGTCAACCTCGTAATTAGATTTTCCGTGTACATATTTAAGTCGAAGTTTACGCTCTCCTGTTCCCCGTTTGGAGTTTAGTAGACTGATGTATACGTATCCAGAGCTTCCAAACATAATAAATAGTGAGCGGGCTGTATCGTGAAGAAAACCTGTGAGAATAGAAGAGTCGCGAGTCTGTAAACGACCAATTTGTCGATTTGTTTCAATATTCCATATCCTTGCCGAACCACTATAGTCTGATGTTATGATTTCTGAGTCATCTCTTCCATAAGATACACAACTCAGGGGGTGAGAGCACTTCAAGCTCTGCAGCGGGGCCGTGACTCGAAGGTCCCACAACGCTACGGACTTGTCTTCTGAACAAGTTGCCACGAGTGGACCTTTATCTTTCAACGCTAAACAGGTGACATTGCTGCTGTGAAAGTTGATGTTGTGCACACTTTTTTCTGTGTTGGCTCTCAAATCGAAAAATTCTACGGCTGGATTCCCACAAACCGCCAAAAGCCTTCCATCCAACGAAAATTTGACTTGGTTTACATGTGAGGAAGGAAAAGGAATACTTCTTATAGGCTTTGCTGTTTTTAAATCCCAAAAGCGCAGAGTATGATCGTATCCACCAGAAACTAGTGTCTTTGGAGTTTTCATGCAAAATCCTGGAAAGGTATGACACCCTCAAAAGAGGGAAGTCTCCTCTTACGTGGCTGAATTTCCGCCAAAGATTTCCAGAAAAGGAAACACAATTGGGCGAGCTGGCTCTTGTGCTCTCTTGCCAGCCACGTGCGATTGAGCTGGAGCGATGCTGCTCTAGCAGATCCTAGAAATATAGAAAAACTAGACAATGTGAACGTTGTCTTTATAAATTAGCACATAATTAGTCGTGGCTGGTTGCGCAATCTAAAACTGCAATTTAGTTGGTTGAAATATGCTACGCTATTTTCATCTGTTATAACAATGTTAGAAGAATGTATATGTCTACGAGCAGAAGATGTATGCGTCTCGAAAAATAAAAAAGGAGAAAATTAAGGATTATAATGAAGTTCCGGTCTATTCAATTCACTGCTTGGTACATCGAGAACTTTACAAAAGGCTTCTAAGCGCTCGACGTAACGCAAAAGAGCATTCAGATCTTCTCTTAAGAATGCGATTGTCTCGTCCCTTTGGCGAACTTCTTGTTCAAGCGCTTGCATGCGCTCTCGCTTTCGGTTCCTAGACCTTTCGGCTGAAAGTCGATTTCTCATAAGTCGAAGTGCGTGCTTGTCCTTTTCAGAAAGCATGTGTGAAACCTTTTGTGTAGAAGTAGAAGCCAACGTAGCCCTTGGCTCTGCAGAACTTCCAGGCTGTTCCAAAGAGTGACTCTCATAACTCTCTTCTCCAACTTCTCTCCAATCTGAAGAACTCGGAGAAACACTTTTAACAGATATCTTCCAGCCTTCAGATACGGGGGAGCTTTGTATTCGAGGAATTTGAAAAAGCTCTTCTGTACTACTACGAGGTCCTTTAAGGTGTTCAAGAGTCAGCAATGAACACACAGCTTCGTTCCCACTACATACCTGTGAAAGCTCTTCTAAAAGATTCATGAAACTCAAAAATATTTGAAGCTCGTACACCGGGATAGATAGGAGTCTTTCTTTCTGTGGTTTCCTCCTTTACTTGAGTTGTTGTTCTACTCGTCATAGCAACTTGTCCTGGTTCAGATACTTGAAAAGTTTTCCCTGGACTTAATATATCTGTTTCCGTCGAACCTACTTCTATCATTGGTTGATTATTTCTTTGAGAATACACTGTTCTAGGATTCAAAGGAGGCATTTCAAAGCCTCTTGTTACATCCTCGGAAACTACGTGAGTCGTTACCCTTTCCGGAAAACTTTGTTCTGAAGTTTTCCACTCTGTTATCTTTGACAGCGGCTGCAAAGATGAATTCTCTTCCCAACTTGGTTGCAATTCTGATTGGACTCTCGATTTTTCATTTTGACGAGAAACAGTAGACGTTTCCTGTCTTTCTGTAGCCAAAACTTCTTGTTCTTTTTGACGAGTCAACAGAAAAAGATCCGTGGTGTCATTTGTTTTCTTACCTTTGAGAATTGTGTGAATCGAAGGCAGTCTAAGCGCTTGTACTGATTTTGATTCTTTTCCTTGTTCTTCTTCTTCCCTCTGTGGAGATTCCTTGTCAGTAGTAAGATTAGTTTCCTGGAACATCACATTGGCAACATAAGTCAACTGTATGAGTTGTAGCCAGTCTTGTGAGTAAAAGGTTCCAGCTAGATAGAATGATGCCGTCTATAGGTGAGTAAAGTTTCGTCCCTTTCATAAGAGTGTTTTACCGTTACACTGACCTGAGTATCGTCTATTCTTTTGTAGGAGAAGCGCGTGACGGCTAATCACCACGAATCCCAACCCGTTTTTGGTTGCGCACCCGCGAAGAATTGCATAATCGCTTTCACACCGCACAGGAGAAAAGTTGTTGGCTTTTTTATTCAGAGCAACGAGATATGTATCTTGCAAAAAATATTCTATTCCTGTTGAGCAACACATTCTACTTCTACGAGAGCACCCTTTGGGAGCTCCTTTACTGCAAAACATGATCTGGATGGATAAGTACCACTGCTGAAAAATGACTTGTAGATATGATTCACGCGCTCAAAGTCTTCGATATTTTTCAATAATACCAGAGTTTTGGTTACGCGTTCTGGAGTCACACCTGCTGCACTTAAAATATGTTTCATGTTGGATAATGCCTGAGAGGAACGAAACAATTTTTTTTCCTGGCAAGAAGAACAATGTACCGACTACTTGCCTGTTTTGCCTGTCCTTCTACGGTGTCATCTACCAACATACCAGTCTTAGGATCAAGGCCTATATATGTAGTCCATAAAAGTATATACAAAAAGAACAACAATAGAACTCACCGATGCAGCCACTGACATAAATCATTCCATTTTCCAGTAAAACGCCCTTCCCAAAGTCAGTTTCTCTCTTTGAATATTCTACCTACTTACCTGATGATATGGACCAACCGCTGCAGCAGCTAGATCGGTTTTCAATGGAGTTATCTTCCTCGGTAAAGCTGCAGTTACTTGTACTTCAACTAGGAGTTCAGGTCGAACCTTGGGCAAAAAATATAAATATGCCAAACAACAAAGAATCAAAAAAAGTACCAATTTCGCTTCTACAGTAGCACGAACAGGTTTGCTTCTAGGATCAACCCAAGCACTCCATACTTGATTAAACTCTGCAACGTGCTCAATATTCTTCAGCCAAACATTTGCCGATAACAATCTACTCTTATCCGTTCCTTACCAAACATACATATTAGCAAATATAATATCCGTCGGTAGCAGTTATACTTACCAGCCATTTCCAAAAGCTGATCGATGCGAGAGAAGATCTGTTGAGCTTGACCTCTTACAGTCTGATCCGAAGTATCGGAAGCAACTTGACCAGCGAGATACGCCACGTCATTGTAAGTGACCTAAATACCAATGAAGTATTCATATTTCCAAACCAAAGATAGTATTCAAAAGTACCAAATGATGGAAAAGAGGACCTTCTTCATATCGCTTGATAGAACAACGACTCACGGTGTCTGATCCAGCCATACTACTCGTCAATCTATCACCCAGAGACACTTGTCCCTTACTTTAAGTAGCTTTAAGTACGTACAAGTTGAGGTTGCAGAGAAAAGACTTACAAACCACCGCGCAGAAAATACGAGCGAACAGGCTTTCTTCTGAAAGAATGCACAAAAGCTGATTCCAAATAAACAACTCTGGAACCAGAACTTGAATAACCTGCAGAAGCTTTGGAAAATATCTGAAAGTTACGAGGCCCAGTCGAGCCAAAGTGAAAAGCAAACAAACGGTTCGTAGAACAACGCGAAATGCCGATTTCCATGATGACACATAGGAGATAAATAGGAATGCGTATGGATATAACATACACACGACTTGAATGTGTATCACATAAGAATAGTTTTTTGCATTCGACTAGTTCAATATGACCAACTTGGTGTGAAGAGTTGTAGAAGAATAACAAGTCATTCTTCTTTCTACCGAGAAATTTTCCATTGGTTGGTCGCTTGGAATGGAACCAAAGAAATGGAGTTTGTCGACTTACTGCGTAGCACCTCATGTTGCAGGAACTGCTACGCTTCAAGGAGCAAGACTTGCTGACTTTGGTGGTCTCTCTGTTGCTATACATCCGAGTTCCACCTATAAAGTTGAATCTGCTGAACAAGGAGCACTGCTAGCCAAGCGTAAAGGATGGCCTGAGCTTCCAGAGAATGGCGCTATGACAAAAGACGAATTCTTCTACTCAAGGTGGAGGAATCCAACTGTGGCAGCTGTTGCAGCACATTTGGCATCTTTAGAACAAGCAAAAGGTTGCTTACTGTTTAGTACTGGAATGGCAGCCATAAGTACGTGTATATTGACTGCAGTGAAGGCAGGAGATCATATCATATCGCAGTCCTCTGTTTATGGAGGGACCTTTCACCTTTTCTCGCACTATCTTAAGGAAAATTTTGGAGTTCAAGTAACGTTTGTCAACGTTGACGAATTAAATGACGTAGAAAAATATGTTCGTCCCAATACCAAGTTGATTTATGTGGAATCTCCTAGCAATCCAACTCTTCGCTTGGTAGACTTGGAACGGATTGCTGCAATTGGAAAGAAACACAGTATGTAATCTTTTTTATCACACTTTGATTTGCTGCTTTTTGAACAGTTTATATATTTTAGGTATTTTGACAATAATAGATAGCACGTTAGGAACTCCGGTCAATCAGCAGCCGTTAAAGTGGGGAATCGACGTCGTTCTACATAGTGCTACAAAATTCTTAAGTGGACATTCTGACCTTACAGCTGGAGCTCTACTGTCCAATTCACAAGAGTTCTTGAAACAAGTCTTGTCGCTGCAGCAGACATTGGGTTCAACTTTATCGCCATTTGATGCATTCTTGTTGGCTAGAGGTCTGAAAACTCTGCATCTTAGAGTTTCGCATCAAAACAATGCAGCCTTGAGGATTGCACGTTTCTTGGACTCGCATCCAAAAGTAAAGACTGTTCATTATCCGGGCCTACCCTCACACAAGGATTTCCAGTTGGCACAAAGACAAATGCCCAATGGTTGTGGAGGTAAGAGAAATGTAACATAGAAGATATCTACTCAGACTTCAAGGTCTGTTGAGCTTTGAGTTGCATGGAGGAAAAGAAGATGGAAGAAAAGTTATCGAACACCTTCAAGTAATTAATTTGGCAGTATCTCTTGGCAGTGTCGAGTCCTTGGTTGAACAGGCGGCCACAATGACTCATAGTCAGTTGAACAAGGAAGAATTGTCAGAGGCGGGCATTGAAGAGAGTCTTATAAGACTGTCAGTAGGAATAGAGGATGTGGATGATCTAATAGAGGATTTGAGACAAGCTTTGGATTTCGTATAAATAATGAAGCAATTTTTTTGCATGGAATAACTTTATAAGCTCTCTGTCGCACGCAGGTTGTTTGTACCTTTGGCACACATCGAGGAATATATCGATAGAGTAATAGGGAGTTGCCCTGTCGTGAGGCTGTCACGTGGCGTTTGGACAGAAATTCCGCCGCCCAGGGAAATCCAAAAAAGAGCGCCAAATTTCAAAATTTTTCCCTTGGGACTACTCCTCATGGATCAAAGCTTCCTTGAAGGTGAGTGAGTAAGCGTTGACGTCTTTGTACATGTATAAACCTTGTATTGTAGCTGGATGGCTTGGATACGTGGATAGTGCTTCAGGAAGAGAACCTCTGAGACCAAAGGATAGCAATGAACTTGTTTCCGCTACCAACGCTGAATGTGCAAGCAATGAGAAAAATCATCGTTCCGACGCCAAGACAAATCCTCAGTGTGTTCAACTGATAGACAAGGCCGTTCTCCGAGAGATATATGACACATACTCGTTTAGGGGTGGAGGCTTCGGTTATAGACGTCCAGGTATGACAGTAGAAGGCTTTCGAGCAGTTGTCGTGGATGCGAAACTATTTGGAAAGGATGACATAAAGGCTAGGAGAGAAGCGGAGCTAGTTACCTCGGCAATCTTATCCAAAAGCGCCACCAACTTGGATTTCGACCATTTCATCCGAGCACTTAGTAAATTGGCAAAGCGTATTCCTTGGTCCAAAGTTAAAGGAGAAATAGCAGAAGCAACGAATTTAAGTTCCGAAGAAAAGGTTTTTATTACTATTTGTGAAACTTTAAAGGGACGTGATAACGAGAAACACAGAAACATGTCTCCCACGGAAACAACGCAGTGTTTCATAAAAGAGCCAATGGCTTCAGGGAGGCCATTTTTCACATCTCCAAAAGGTGAAAGAGAAAGAAGAAACGCGATGTTCAAATCTGTGGTGAAAAAATATCCACTTTGTTCGCTGTTGGAAAAGAACCAAAAGGCATTTCAGGTGATATTCTCGCATTATATACAGCGTGAGACGGGAAATTCTGCATATGACACAAAATACAATTCATTGCCAGGAATTTCGACGAATGAACTTCGAAAGTTTGCACAAGATTTTGGGATATTTCCAGATTTCATGCAACTTGAAGATCTCCGTGAAACGATGCTCGACGTTACTAGTAATTCTGAAATAGTATCTACACCTGGAAGTGCAGCAACAGGAAACTATTCCATGATAACGACGTGTGAACAATTTATCATTTGTCTCGTTATGATAGCCTATTATGGTTTCGGGGAACAACCCATCAAGACTTTCGAGGAGGTGGAAGATGTGGATCCCAACGATGCAACCGAAAGACTAATATCCTTATTTCGACGAATGAATTTTATGCGCGAGAAACGACCAGCTCCACCCATGCCGGTTAATTTTATACGTTTCAAAGATCTTGAAAACTGCACACCGTCTGGCTCGACGCCAGTGCGCAAACGACAAGTTTCTATATCTAATTCTCCACAGAGTTCAGCGGAGCGTATACGTAGAGGATTTAATGCTTCAAGGATTCTGTTCGGAACGGATAATGAGACGATAACAAATGACCAGGCACTAACAACCAATTCTGTCACTAGAAAACTTGAGAAACAACTTTCGGTAAGTCTATCTTAAACTCAGCAACAACATATGAACATTGTTGGAAGTCTTCTCAGGAAACACCACTTTCAGAAAAAGAATGTACTCCTAGTAATGATGGATACTCTAGTTTTACGAATTCGGATCGACTGTCAAGGATCTCGACGGTGAAGGAGCGTCTATCCGCTCTTTCGAAGAGTAGCATTTCTCCACATTCATTGACGCTTTCCGAATCAAAGGAGAACTACGCTCCTAGTTCTGCAGGAACAGTAGGAACCAATGTAAGTAGAATTTTTCCTTTTATATCGAACAGAAAGTTGAAAATAACCGTTAGCGTCAGACACCTCTGACTGAATTCAGTTGGTCTACTGAGAAGAATACTCCTGGAGTACCTCTCATTGGGAAGTGTCCACCCTTTGCAAGGACTGCCTGTAACCTTTCCAACGCCTGGATAGATGAAAGCTGTAACGACATTGAGCAACGTTCAGAGCAGCAAGCCTTCAAATCTGTCAGTCGGTTGCAAATAGGTAAAACGCCGCCACTTGACATTTTGCCCTGTGATCAAAGTAATGAAGACAACGAACGAACTGTGGGACAAAGCGAAATTCAGGTAATTTGAAGCTTTTGTGTTCAAAATTCAGAACTTAAGTACTCAGAGCCTCACCAACGAGGTTCGAGAAGCGAATAGATGCTTAGAGAAGGCTACCGCAGAGCTCGAACTTTCGCCACCGTTTCTCAGAGATGACTACAATCTTTCTCCTGGAGAGGCTCTTTTTGATGACCTCGATCTTCTCAGTGAAATGTTTCCCACGAGCCGTAAGCGGGGAACTGAAGACGTATCTGTGGATACAGTTACTCCTTCTCTTTACTTGCGTTCTGTTTCAAAGACCCCTACACAGAGAGAAGTTTCTGAAGACTTGAATACTTCAGACCAAGCAGCCTGCATAAAACAACTAGTCTCTCAGTTTGGGAAAGAGCAAGTTGGCAGTGACTCTTTAGTAGAAACAACACGAAACAATCAAGGCAAAGTATCGAATATATGGTTGCAAATGATAGTGCTCGTGTTGCAAATGGTAATCTTACTTGAATTTTTGTTGTCTCTACTTATTTGCTTGTTGTAGGTTATCATGACATTGTTTCTAATAGCTTATGCTTATACATTTGGATTGGTTGGTCGTGATCCTGTTGTGGATGAACCGTTTTGATCGTCAAAAACAATAAAAAGAAATTGTGGCAGCAGCAATTTGTCTCCAACTGGAAACATGTTGGGAGGATTTCGCGTGGCAGTCATTGACTGTCAGCCTTTACCTGAAATAGTGCAGCAAGTAACCAACGAAAAAAATTTTACAGGATGTTTTCAGGCACTCTTTGATAAACTGGTGGAAGAAAGAGGCGGTCCACAACTCCAAATGGTATCTTTCAACGCTCAACAAGGACAGCTTCCAGCGCCCGACGAAAACTTCCACGCTTATCTAGTAACTGGCTCGTTCTCTTCCGCTTACGAGAAACGACCCTGGATTGAGAAACTTGGACAGTTTTTAAAGCATACATACACAACAACCCAAGTTCCTTTGATCGGAATTTGTTTTGGACATCAGATGTTGGCACAGGCACTAGGAGGACTTTCGGAACTTTGTAAAAAGGGTCCAGAGGTTGGTTTGAGTACATTTACACTAAGTCCACAAGCCCAAAATTTGCCGGTATTTGCTCAGCAATGGAGACAATTGCAGCAAATAAACCTCATTGCCATTCACTCCGATGAAGTCGTTGCGTTGCCTCCAGGAGCAATTTCCATTGGAAGTAACGAACATTGTTTGTATCAAGGCATGGTTATACCTTGTAGGGTACTTAGTTTTCAGGGCCATCCAGAGTTTAGTGCAAAACCTCAAGTGTTTGAGGCCATACTGACGCACGTGGCTAAGTTTCCAGACAAGTCCAGAGGCTATCAAGCCCTAGCTTCTTCTTCTTCATCAACAGACCACATTTGGGTTGCTTCCTGTATTCGAGATTTCATTCTTCAGAAAACCTTGATTCATGAGTGACGACCCACGATGAATTACGACAGAGCAAGAACGATGGTACAAAGTATCAAACAAACGGTAACCGTGGTGGAAACCCAAGGTCCAATTATTTCTACGGAGAACTCTCGTTTCTCGATGAGTTGCATAAGTCTGTAATAACGAAAAGCCGCATAGACAGCACAAAATACTCCTAGAGCTATTAAAACAGCTGCAATCACTTTTCCTGCAAAGTTATTTTTCAAAAAGTCGATCACAACCAAACCAAACCCCATAATAGTCAATGAAGTACGTAACCATGCCAACCAAGTTCTATACAAAGCTCTCCATCATCCAACAAGAAGTCGAAATACTTTTCACTTACCTCTCGTTGGCAAGATGATCCCTTGCCAAGGATCCCTTAATTGGCTCATAGTGATAACGAAGCAAGTTTTCGAGTTCACTAATGTGAATATAAGGGAAAGTATGATAGTTTCTTGCAGGAATATCTGTTTCTTCCGTGGTTTGCATATCCAAGCGAAATCGTTGGAAGCTGTTCTTGTCGCGGTGGTGTGTGGTTCCTTGCGCCACTGCAAAATGAAGTTGCGATTTTATTTGTTTTCGATCATTGTTCTTCTTTCAGGTTTCCTATATGAAGAAGGGTCCAATCGAACGTTGGACGGGAAAGTTTTCCTAATGTATTCTTCTACAAGACTATTATGGTACAGCTGTTCACGTAATGTCTGTTCGTACCAGACAACCACGTCTATCACTTGTTTGTTGTGCAGTTTATGATACACATCACTAGGCAGCACAATTCCTGTTGTTTCTTGCAGCTTTCGAATGAGTTTTACTCGCAATTGCTGTCTATCTTTTCCTTGTAGTTTACAATACGCCAACTTCTTTCCTACAGCATCCAACTTGCTCCCCCATTCTTTACTTATTTCTTCGGGTAAATTGGTATCTTCTGATATGTTTTCATCCACAAAAGGCTCCAACAGTTGTTGGACGGAAGGATCGGAAAAAAAGCTTGTGGCCGAGAATTCTTTGGTTGGTTCGGAAGAGTCCGTTAAAGTGGGTTGTTGTGCTTGCAACGTCCGATTATCACTGCTGTGACTAGAGAATCCTTGCTTTGGGAAATAGTTTTTGTGGAAAACTTGTCTCCCATTGCCACTACTTTGTCGCAACAGCAACGGCAATCGCCACATGGAAAGCAACCAATCCACCATCCTCCTTCGCGATGACCGCCCACTCGCATCTAACTTTCGTCTTTGCCACGGAGAAATAGGAACGTATTCGTAATAACCTTTGTCCCAAGTATTCTTTATTCGAGACATGATTATATCCATACGGCGTCTATACCACATTCTTTCATCGTATACTTTACAATTTCATTTTCCAAAGCAGTCCGAGGAGTAGAAAAGGATGCACGTGTACAACATTGGGGTTTGGATTGATTGCACTAGTTACAAACATCAACAAAACAAGTGTGAATAAATGCATATTGCTTACCAATTCTTGTGCTTGATGTTTCGATAGACAAGGATAATGAGATGATGTCAACCACCAAAGTGATCGATGATAATAATAAGGAGGAGAAGAAGACGAATGATTCCACCCTTTGGATGGCAGTAGTGGTTGTTCACAAACGCAAGCCAAAGGAGCTGTGATATTGTCTTTTTTGCGATCCACGCTTATCCATCGGCGATTGTCTGTCGTCGTGACTTGTATACAAGAATGTCCCTGGACATGCGCACTCGTTTCGATGCTGGAATAACTCCACTCGAAAAGCTCTAGAATACGATTCCAAGTGGAAAGATTGGGAACATCCACGCGGCTATGCACATATTAGTTGGTCGATGAACAGCTCATTCTTCCTTGTACTTACAAACTATAACCACATGCAATCGCATCTTTCAATTGCTTCCATGCTTTCCTATGTAAACGACCTTCCCAAACCATTCTACTGAAATAAGGAAAATATACATGTCGTTCCTCTTCCTTTCCACTACGTATACGACATCCTATCCAAGCTGTTGACTCTTCGTTGCAACGACTCCTATCTTTCTTTTCGCTCCTTGACTGTCTTTGGTCATTCAGCGGCACCAAATATTGCAATTGAGAATATGGCCATCGGATATTGGAAAGATCAGGAAAAATAATCGGCTCTTCTATTTCCACCACAGTCTCATCCATACGACTATCCACCAGCAACTGCTTTCCCATTTGTAACAATTGTCGAATACTTGGCCAACCAACCACATCTTGGTTGTTTTCTTCTTCTTCGTTATTTCCTCCATGTCCTTTTTGTTGAGCTCTTCTCCACTGCAATAAATCTCCAGGTGAAAATGCCAACGACTGACTCCACTTTTCAACCCAGCGATTCAACGCTATTCCAGCATCCCGATTACCGATAAACGAATCTAAATATACAAAGACAAACTCATCCGGATGCACCTTTAACCAATCGACAATCTCGCCAAAAGCTTGTTCCAATAGTAGCGCATGTCGAGAACAACCACGATGTTCTCTACCGTAATCCGGAATGCGCTTGAAACATATCAACGATAACCAGAAACAACCATCCCCACAAGGATGACAGAGACGAAAAGCAGAACTGGCAAAGGCATCATCCACGCTACTCTCGTTCTTGTCGCTGGTTTCTATCAATTCAGGGATATAATGAACGTCCAGTTCTAATAAACGAAAACCTCTATCCAACTGTTCTGTGAGGGAAAGAAAGTGTCTCGGGATTTCTCCATTGTTACACAAGTTGTAGCCGTATTTTGTCGAACAATAGGAATTGTGAGTACCAGGTACTTGGACAGCAGGTAGTGGAATATCCTATTCCATCCACTGTGTTCAACGAGTGTACAAGTTGCGCAGCATATCTTACTTGGTATAGCGACTGTTGTTGTTGATAGAATAGACGAGTCCATGGTCGTTGCGTCGTGTCACGAAAAGCAAAATACAAAATAAACAATAGAAAAGGCCACAATTTCAGTAGCTTGAAATAGTTATCCGACACGAGCTTTACTAGAGAATTCATTTTGTTTGCTTTCCGTTCTTCCACGCAAAGCCAATCGACGCCATGGGAAATTTCTTCCCATGCGGATCACCACCAATTTCAAGCCATTACAACGCCAACCGGCAGCAATTTTCTTCCATCCTCAGGCTGCAGCGGTGGAGGATCGTACGAGTTCTCTGCCTATGAGAATTCTTCTTATTTCTGAAGTTCCTGCACCAATTTCATACAATTTGGCATCTCTTAATAAACGACCAGTAGGATATTCATTGATATAACTAGAAACATATTTAGAAAGAGACTTTGCAACCGAAATTTGTTCCTTACCCATTGCCTCCTAAACATTGAATCGCTTGTAATGCCATTTGTGTAGCTTTCTCTGCAGCATACAAAATAACAGCCGCACAGTCTTTGCGATCCAACACGCCATGATTCATATCGCCAGCACGAGCAGTACTAAAGGTATAAGCTCTACAGGCTCCCAAATCAGCATACATATCCGCAACTTTGGCTTGAATCAATTCAAACTCTCCTATAGGCTAAACCACATATAATCAACATATTCTTTCCGTGTGCTTTTTCTCTCTCTCTCTCTTTTTCCAACCTTTCCAAATTGTTTTCGTTCCCTCACATAAGGCAACACGATATCCAAACAGGCTTGCATAATACCAAGAGGACCTGCCGATAAAACCAGACGTTCCGAGTCCAATCCGCTCATGAGAACATAAACGCCTTTATTGACTTGTCCCAATACTTGACTTGCAGGTACCTACAAGAAAAGCATACGCATATATATACATCCATTCATTTGACACGGCATCCACTTACCACACAATTTTCAAATACCAACTCACAAGTATTCGAACCACGCATTCCGAGCTTATCCAACTTTTGTGCTGTAGAAAATCCTTTCATTCCCTTTTCTATCAGAAATGCGGTAATTCCTTTAGAACCTGCATCTGGGTCTGTCTTTGCATAAACTATCAAGACATCTGCATCTGGACCGTTGGTTATCCACATCTTGAAATAGTTCTTTCAACAACAGCCACAAACACAGAAGATATACCGACCTTGTTTCCTAAATACACATCAATTCATAGTTATTCCTAGGAAAGCAGATAATCCTCACCATTTAAAGTGAATGTCTTGTAATCCGCACTAGGCACTGCTCTACACTTCATAGACACGACATCGGAACCCGCCCCAGGTTCGCTCATTGCCAAAGCACCGATCTTCTCACCTGCAATCAATCCAGGAAGATACTTTTGTTTTTGTTCTTCGTTCCCATTTCTTACAATTTGGTTGACACACAAGTTGGAGTGTGCACCATAAGAAAGACCGATGGAACCACTTGCTCTACTAATTTCTTCCATAGCAATGCAGTGTTCTGTATAACCGAGGCCTAGACCGCCATACTGTTGAGGAGCTGTGATTCCCAAGACTCCCAAGGAACCCAATTGCTTCCATAAATGGTTTGGGAACTCGTTCTTTCTATCTACTTCTGCGGCAATAGGCGCAATAACCTCACCTGCAAACCTTCTCACCGTTTCTCTCAAAGCTTTCTATAGTAGCAAACGATGAAAAGCCCTTCTTTCAAGGACAGTTTATACAATACCTGTTCTACATCCAAGTTTACTACACTATCACAGTGTGTCGCTGCAAAAGAAAACAACCTCTTCCAACGAACCAGGCGACCGCAAGTATTCCACTTGGCAAACATGTTGTTGTTTCTTCCCAATTTCTCTCTCTCTTATGGGATTTTTTATTTCTGGAAATCTTTTGGATGGTCATCAGTCAATGGGTGTTGGTATGAGAATATTGTCTTCATTGTCCAGTTGGTGGGACAAAGAATAACTATCTATCAGATAGAGCTAATATTGCCATCATCTGACCATAATTCTACAACTCGTATTATTCTTTCAAAGATTGCCTATGCTGCTGCACCATTTTCCAAATGGTCGATGGCGTCAGCATATTGCTATTGGAATATGGACTGGAGAGGTCTCGATTCCTCTCCATGTGATTATTATTATTATCATTATCATCATCGCTTATTAAATAATAAAGGAAAGAATGATCGTTGCCAACTTCAACCTGATCCACTACAAGTTGACAACCATAAAAAGCAGCTAGAAAAGCTGCAGCATCCGTATCACAAAAATGCTATCACCAGTTTCCAGTATTGCAATAAAATATAAAAGAAACCAACCTACCTTGAAGTCTTTTACAACGATACGCCAACCACGAAAAAGACCGCCATAGTCTATTTCCTTCAGTTCGGGACAATTCTCAACCATCGTAGATACATCCATGGACAAGTCATCGTCAGGAACCGACATATTCTCTAATAATTGAAGCAAACTATTTTCATCCACTGCTTGGGTCCAAGAATCACCCCAACAATCACAACGTCGTTGCATATCCTCTTTCAAAGTATCCGTTGCCCATATCACATGATACGGGAGAATATCTAACAATCGATTCTTTGACTGACATTCCAACAACTGATACAAATAATACTGAATAACATTCCATGGTATCCATATGACACACCACATACCCAACTCACTTTGAGAATATTTTTGGGTTCCAAACAACCACGACTACGCAAATTCCTCTTCAAAGAGGGACGAGGACTTGGACTTTCAACATAATGTTACTTGAAGTAGTTCAACAACATACTTTTGAAAGGAGGAAACCATATTTGTAACCGCAACATGATTCGGAGATACAGCCAAAACAAAACTAGTGTCGGGTGTTACACTTTGAACAGTCTTTCCTCCCAAACACTCCACAAGTTTTTCATAATATTGCTTTTCCTGGTTGGACGAAGCACCTGAATAACAACTGATAAGATGATATTGTACGGTACAAAACACCCCAACCAATGACACAAGTTACTACACCATCCAATATTTTACTTCCAGTAAAGGATGAGGCATCAGGGAGAGTTCTTTCCGTAGTAAGTTGAATAACAAAAAAAAAGGAATCTCAAGTTTGTTACTTACTCAACTTGAGGCAAGTCCACCCTTCTCTCTAGGCGACCAGACTGGGTTTTGCGTTTCTTATTTCCAGTCAAAGTCTCTACACTGCTACCAACAGAGGAAGTTTCTTGTGACACAATCAGTTCCTCCAAAGTGGAACACTACAAAGACTCACTCTCCTATACAAAATACAAGTAGATTACTTACTTCGTACCACTTTTTATCCCATCGAATGCTAGCTACTCGTGGAAAACGTACAGCATAACCTGAATAAATACTACTAGGCCTTACTTCATATGCGTGAATAGTCAACACGACGGAATGACAAGGCTCAATCCAATAATCCGGAACGGCGTCCTATCAAACGCTTTTTCCATTGGTTGCTGCATCGACCAAGGAATGCAACTATCACTTACGGCTTTCAACAAACTATTCTTTAAATGTTCTGGCGGTGACTTTTTATCAAATGGCTTCCAAAAAGGAGCCAACTTGTCTTGTAGACATTCCAACTGTTCATAGGAATATCCTATATTGCCAAGTCACTTGTGTGCTTCTGTTATCCACACAAGATGGAAATACTTACCACT
The DNA here is from genome assembly GCA_026122205.1 of Galdieria yellowstonensis. Lineage (NCBI taxonomy): Eukaryota > Rhodophyta > Bangiophyceae > Galdieriales > Galdieriaceae > Galdieria > Galdieria yellowstonensis. The sequence goes on from JANCYU010000049.1 coordinate 49,916, forward strand.
TCCAACTTTACCAATAACAATCCAATTTACTATATAACATTTAGTATACTGAAACAGAAAAAAGATGTGGATGCTATCTAACCGTCGGACAAGCGGTCATGACTCTCGTCGTAGTCTTTTTCTAACAGTCCAATCAAAAAATGACTTGGTTTACCTAGCCTAATTTGTTTGGAATAACCTATGTTGTACATGAATTCTTGTCAAGTATATCCTCTATACGCAACAAATAAACCAACCTGTTCCAATAAAAGCACCCAAGATAAGCACATCCAAGTCATGAATGAAACCAGTAAAATAATCAGGCTTCAACTTGATCATAACCTCATCATCCCGTTCTCCTAACACATAAGGCTTCTTCTTATTCTTAATAACAACGCCTTCATATTTCTGTTGAACGAAATCTTCCATAGCATCCTTGATATCTTCCACTGTGCGACCCTCTCTCTGTATCCTCTCAATATCGGTATATCGGACAACTCTCAGTGCAACTTACATAGGGAACCAAACGAATCTGTGAATGAAATGGACGCACGATGCCTTTCAAAATCTCTTTACGAGTTTCTAGAGGAAATGAAATAATGCTTGGAGGTGCATTTTGATTCTAAGCAATATCAACCAGATATACATTTTAAAACAGTTCGTCGAAATACCTGATCCACATATAAAACATCGAATATCATAAAAGTGATAAAAAAATTTTCTCCCAATTCGATATCCTTGGAAACATAATGCCTTATCTATTCCAGCATTGAAACTGAGGGTTACATCATTGCACAATGCAAAGCATACCTGATCAAAATGCTCAAAAGATTGCTTTTCCACGTTATACAGAAGCACTTCTCCATCCAAGACACAATCTTGGGCATCCACACATAACAAAATTGCTGACTTCAAATGAGGACCATACAAATTCGTTGTATCCAAAGCATTGCGACTAAAACATTGGATCTCATCACCTGTAGTATATACATATTTCGGTTATCATCTCACTCTGATAATATCTATACATACCTTTCTTATGCAGCTGCAGTCTCTCACCATCAAATTTAGGTTCCAAATAGAATCCATCTAATAAGCTCAAAAAATCATGACTCGTTCTCCGTGCATCAATAAATACCTGGCATCAAATAAGGAATGCGTTGTAAATTTTCTTGTCGTTTTGCCAACGATACAGAAGCCGGTTGACCCAAGATAATGTCCTTTTCCATACAAACAACATCACTGTCATCCACTCTGCAAATAAAACAAAAAGAATATATGACAAACCTGTGAAGTGATATGAAAACCAGGTTGGAAACAATCTTCACAAATACGACGTAACGAATGAGTTAGACGATAATCTTCCAGTGCGGAGGGATGAAACCTTGACATAGTCTATAAGAAAGAACATCGTAGATTACTCGCGAAACCATTGTTTGTACCATTTTAAAATATGTTCAAAACGAATGCCAAGGTGCATTTCCTTCAAAATAATACGAGATATCCAAATATTCTCCGTTAGAGTGCAGTTTGAAACAAGTCGATGGAAAATTTTCTTTCGTTTTTCTTTTTCCAAAACAGTATTCAACTCATTCAACTTGAAGAATAAAAACAAAACGTAAAATAACAAGCATCACTTACGGAATCATTCACTTGAGCTATCGTTAAACAACTTGTATCTGAACAACGATGCCGTAAAACTGCTTCAAGTACTGAAAAAAAGCTTCCAAGTCTTGCTGGTATTTCACCAGCTTGTTGCTACACAGGACATCAGTTATTCGTTCAATTTTCCAAAACCCTACCTGCAAGTTTGGGTCCTGCCAACGACGCAGTCTTTGGGCGTCAAACGATTGAGAATCCAGCTGAATAAACCAAGAACGTGCTATTGAGCACTAATGATAAAAAAGATACTTGCAAGCCCAACCTCTAAAACGCTAATATACAGCTCTGCAAGGCCTTTCTCTTTCATACCGAAACTCCTTCTTTCGTCATCGAGTTCGGGAAGTAATAAACGTAAAACAGAAAACGAGTCAGAAGGCTCCATCATTCTTGAAGGACAGTCGTCGGCGTTAGAGGAGGATACTCTTGAAATTTGTTTCCTTGTATATCTTCTTATAAACACACACTTTACAAACAGAAGAACCAGACGAACCAAAAATCTTCTATTATCTTCAACTTGGCTTCAGAACCTTTCGCTTTGGAAGTTTGTTCCAAAACATCAGTAAAAACACGAAAAGATTCTCTTTCTACAATTGTCATGGCAAGTAAACGATTGCAAATTAAAATTCCAACCTCGTTTTATTTTTCAAGTCATTATCACAGAACGGATTTACTCAGAATGGCCAGAGGATGGAACTGAGCCATAAGCATATGGCGGAGGAGGTGCATAACCCCATGGCTGGGACCAGCCGCAAGGAGGAGGATAAGGATAAGCGTATCCATTGCGATAGGGTGCCTGTTGCTCTACAGTCACATTCAGGTTCACTTTCAACTTCTCCTTGATCATATCCTCAATAGTTACTGATATGTTTCTCAAATCCACAACATCCTTCAGCTCTTTCAAGGTCTTGGCAAAGTCCTCCACGACAGTGGTGTTCAGCTCCTCATCTAAATACTGGAACGTGTCGTTCAAACTGTCGGCTTGCTTACGAATATCTGAAAGTACCGAACTGAAGTTGGTGTCGATATCTTTGAATACACGGGTAAAGTTGCTGCTAACCGCACTGCTAAGAGACTCCATATTCGATTCTACCTCACTAACTTCACTCGAGAGATTCTTATAGTATGCCATCATATCATCCAGGACGACGCTAAAGTTTTTACCAACCATACTCTGATAGTTCTCCAACTCTTTCATCAACTTGGACAAGTCGTTGTAGACCGCGCTGAAGTTCTTTCCAGTCATTTTCTCGTACATATACAGTTCCTTCATCAAATCTGAAAAGTCGCTGTAGATTTTGCTAAAGTTCTCTCCAATCATAGTCTTGTAGCTCTCCAAAGAGGACTCCAAGTCAGAAAAGTCGCTGTAGACTTTGCTAAAGTTCTCACCAATCATAGTCTTGTAGTTCTCCAAATCAGTCATCAACTCTGAAAAGTCATCGTACACCATACTGAAGTTCTCGCCAATCATAGTCTTGTACATTTCAAGATACTTCTTCATATCTGAAAAGTCATCATACACCGTGCTAAAGTTCTCACCAATCATAGTCTTGTAGCTATCCAAAGATGAATCCAAGTCTGAAAAGTCGCTGTAGATTCTGCTAAAGTTCTCGCCAATCATAGTCTTGTACTTGTCAAGATTAGACATCAAATCTGAATAGTCGCTGTAGACAGTACTAAAGTTCTCACCAATATCTGTCTTCAACTCACTAAAGTTCTTTGCCATATAAGAACTCAGCATATCAATATCATGCTCAACATCCTTCTTGTAACTCTTAAGAGTTGAAACCAACTCCGTAACGTTGCTATCCAAGTAGCTACTCAAGTCACCAATGTCTCCATAAACAGTACTAAAGTTCTTGTAAAGGTCTTCAATATAAGAATGCAAGTCACTCTCAAGAGTGCTAAAGTTGTTCTTCAAATAGTCGCTCATGTCCTCAAAGTCATCATATACCATGCTAAAGTTCTCACCAATCATAGACTTGTACTTTTCAAGATAAGACATAAGGTCAGAAAAGTCGCTAAAGACTTTCTCAAAGTTCCCATCAATCTTAGATTTGTAGCTCTCCAAAGAGGAATCCAAGTCTGAAAAGTCGCTGTAGACTTTGCTAAAGTTCTCACCAATCTCGGTCTTGTAGCTATCCAAGGAAGTATCCAAGTCTGAAAAGTCACTGTAGATTCTGCTAAAGTTCTCGCCGATCATAGACTTGTAAGTTTCAAGATTAGACATCAAATCTGAATAGTCGCTGTAGACAGTACTAAAGTTCTCACCGATATCTGTCTTCAGCTCACTAAAGTTCTTAGCCATATAAGAACTCAGCATATCAATATCATGCTCGACATCCTTCTTGTAACTCTTCAAAGTTGAAACCAACTCCGTAACGTTGCTATCCAAGTAGCTACTCAAGTCACCAATGTCTCCATAAACAGTACTAAAGTTCTTGTAAAGGTCTTCAATGTAAGAATGCAAGTCACTCTCAAGAGTGCTGAAGTTGCTCTTCAAATAGTCGCTCATGTCCTCAAAGTCATCATATACCATGCTAAAGTTCTCACCAATCATGGTCTTATAATTCTCCAAATCAGTCATCAACTCTGAAAAGTTATCATAAACCATACTGAAGTTCTCGCCAATCATAGTCTTGTACATTTCAAGATACCTCTTCATATCTGAAAAGTCATCATACACCGTGCTAAAGTTCTCACCAATCTCGGTCTTGTAGCTATCCAAAGATGAATCCAAGTCTGAAAAGTCACTGTAGACTCTGCTAAAGTTCTCGCCGATCATAGACTTGTAAGTTTCAAGATTAGACATCAAATCTGAATAGTCGCTGTAGACAGTACTAAAGTTCTCACCAATATCTGTCTTCAACTCACTAAAGTTCTTAGCCATGTAAGAACTCAGCATATCAATATCATGCTCAACATCCTTCTTGTAACTCTTAAGAGTTGAGAGCAATTCTGTGACATTTTCATCCAAATAGTTGCTCAAGTCGCCGATGTCTCCATAAACAGTACTAAAGTTCTTGTAAAGATCTTCAATGTAAGAGTGCAAGTCACTCTCAAGAGTGCTAAAGTTGTTCTTCAAATAGTCGCTCATGTCTTCAAAGTCATCATAGACCATGCTAAAGTTCTCACCAATCATAGACTTGTACTTTTCAAGATAAGACATAAGGTCAGAAAAGTCGCTAAAGACTTTCTTAAAGTTCCCATCAATCTTAGATTTGTAGCTCTCCAAAGAAGAATCCAAGTCTGAAAAGTCGCTGTAGACTTTGCTAAAGTTCTCACCAATCTCGGTCTTATAGCTATCCAAAGATGAATCCAAGTCTGTAAAGTCACTGTAGACTCTGCTAAAGTTCTCGCCGATCATAGACTTGTACGTTTCAAGATTAGACATCAAATCTGAATAGTCGCTGTAGACAGTGCTGAAGTTCTCACCGATATCTGTCTTCAACTCACTAAAGTTTCCAGCCAAATACTTGCTAAGGGAATGAAGATGTTTGTAAACCTTGTCAAAGTTTTCGCCGAGAGTAGTCTTGTAATCTTTCAACTTATCAAGGATATCGTCCTCAGAGTCTTGTAACTTGCTAAAGTTGTCTGCTGAATATTCTTCAAAGTTTCTAATATCCGAGTGAAGCTTATGATAATAATGGCTAAAGTCATCATAAACGGTTGAGAAGTTTGAGTCTAGATAGTGGAACAACCTGGAAAAGTTTTGCTCCAATTCTGACGATGTGGCAACATTATCCACGCGATCAACAACCTCAGAAAGGCTACTTCGAATGTCATCCAGAGATGAACCAACTGTGCTGACGGTACTATTGATTTCCTCAGCAGTATTGTAGATACTCTTGACAGTACTGTTGATGTCTTTGACAGTGGTGTTGATGTCCTTGACAGTGGAGTCGACAGTCTCCACCCTTGAATACATAGTATCGAATTTACTCAAATAGTTGCTTCCGAAGGCATCATAAATAGCACCTTCCACTGTACTAGCCAATTCAGATTTAAGGGATGACTTGGAATACTCGCAGATTGCTTGTGTATATGACTGATCGGTATTAAAATATTCAGCGCATATAGTAGCGGTGCAAGTACTACAACCATCAACTGCGGCCTCTCCAACTTGAATATAACGAGTTGGATGTGAAGAATTGCCAGCAAAACAGTGGCAAATTTCTAAGCTAGCATGAGCTGACTTCAACGATATCACCAAAAATATGAGAGTCACTATCAACTGGGAAAGCTTCATCCTTACGTGCTGCCACCTCACCGTACAGGAATTACCTCACCGGTGCAAAGACCAAAAATGACGTGAGAAAATTAGAAATCGCTCTGCTTTTAAATCGACAAGGTTGCGCACGGGTTGCGCACCCACTTGCGATCAGGGACATTCTGGACCGGCCATTTTTCAGCACGACGGCACATTACTCGAGGAACCATTTGGCGTCCCATAGAAATGAATGGATGATTTTGCTGGAAGCAAAACTGAGCTGGAGTAAACTCGAGACAAGTGTACCATGAATAATTCCAGAATATTGCTAGTCACTGATTGTTTTGGGTCTCCTATACTGACCCTTTCATTCCTTGCAACTTTGTCCGGGACATAGAATAACAAAGGCAGGGATGGTTTCTCTTTGCATGTGTCGACTGTACTCAAACCGCCGGTAAAACGCTCGATATGGAGCATTTGAGCAACATCGTCCCAAAAAGAAGAGGTGCAGGAGGACGGCCTCCACGACTACAGTTACTGACTCTTTGAAGAGCTCTTGACTGCGACTCTTCCGAAAGTGCTCCAGACTCCAGGGATATCCATGTTTTTTATTATAGAGCCTGTGTCTGGCTTCACTTAAGATAGAAAGCTCGAACCTGTCCTTATTTCCATTAGAACTCTACTAGTTCAGTTGAAATATGCAGTCATACCCGAATTCCAGGCTCAAGATCCCTCTATGCTTCTTTTGGGAACAGGATAGACAATGAGAACCTCTCGGCATTAAATCTTTATGATGCGACGTTACTTATTTCCAACTGAATGACTCGGACAACAGCTGTAGTGTTTCGCGAGGTCTTGCCGTACAAGTTTCACCACAGCTTAAGCAGAAGATCCCAAACGCACTTTTTGTTTCTCGTAGGAGAGTCTTCTTACAAGGAGAAAAAGATAGCACAAGTAATCTTTGCGAAATGACGCAGTTTGACCCCTGCTGCTGCTATCACTACTCCCCTAGCTTTCCTATGTTACCAGGTCTAAGGTTCCTCCAAGACCATTACATTCTATCACCGGGCAAGACATAGAAACTATCTATTCCTTCTTTTTCTGTCTTTTCACTCATGATGTTCTTGTCATGATCATTTCAAAGCAACTTCCAACCAACCAAGTACTCCATGAGGAAAATTCCCAAATATTTTTTGAAAAATAAAATTTGTTGACTGAGGCTGCCATTATTTTAGAGACATGATCACAATATAGAAAAATGTCCCTTGGCGCCCAAATCCACCAATCCTCTCTCTGTCGGAAAAAAAATGTCGAGGCCCAAATCCCCGGATTCGTCGTCGAGGCAGAATTATCGGTTTGCATACGATGGCTTTTACTCCAAGAGGAGGAGGAGGTGGTGGTGGTTTTCGTGGTGACTCCTCTGGAGGAAGAGGTTTTCGAGGTAGAGGTGGCGGTAGAGGAAGAGGTAGAGGCAATGGAATATCCAAGTTTGGTTCTCGAGGTGGTTCATCCGGTGGTCGTGGTGGTAGAGGTGGCGGACAGAAACGTGGCGGAATGAAGGGCGGTTCCAAAGTGGTTATTGAACCGCATCGACATGCTGGAGTTTTTGTGGCACGGGGGAAGGAAGATGCTCTCTGTACCAGGAACTTGGTTCCTGGTGAGTCCGTATATGGAGAGAAGCGCATCTCTGTCGAAGTAGAAAATCCCAACGATCCTTCAGTAAAAGAGAAAATAGAATATCGAGTATGGAATCCATTTCGATCCAAGTTGGCAGCAGCTATTTTGGGGGGTGTTGATAATATTCATATAAGACCTGGTTGCAAGGTATTGTATTTAGGCGCTGCTTCGGGAACAACGGTGTCACACGTTTCCGATATTGTTGGAGCGGATGGTATTGTATACGCTGTTGAGTTTTCGCAACGTTCTGGCCGTGACTTGTTGAATGTTGCCAAAAGAAGAACCAATATTGTTCCCATCATAGAGGATGCCAGGTATCCAGCTAGGTATCGAATGTTAGTGGGCATGGTGGATGTTATCTTTGCCGATGTTGCGCAACCTGATCAAGCTCGTATCGTTGCTATTAATGCTCATCAGTTTTTAAAGACAGGAGGTCATTTTGTTATATCTATAAAGGCGAATTGTGTGGACTCCACTGTGGAGCCTGCGCTGGTCTTTGCTCGTGAAGTGGAGAAACTTAAGCAAGAAAATTTACGACCTGTGGAACAAATCACGCTTGAACCTTATGAAAGAGATCATGCTGTCATCGTTGGGTATGTGTTAGAAACGTGTTTGTCTGCATTGGATATGCTCATTTGCCATTTTGTAGGGTATACCGACCGACGAAGAAGAAGAGTAAAACATCCAACTATGAAAAGGAGAGCTCTACCTGATTGCAAAACACAGAGAGAGGGAGAGAGAGAGAGAGTTGTTAGGAGTAGTTTTTCTTGTTGAAAGCAGTACAGATATAGTCTCGTAATCCTAGGATATTTGTAACTCTTTTTGACCTCAAATGGTTGATCAACAACAACAAGTTGGAAATACAATTAAAGCGACAAGTTACATTTGTCATACGATAATAAGAGAATTGTTTTGTTTTCCGAAGCTTCATGAAAAAGGAGGCAAGCCGTCCCTAAAAGAAATTGTTGTTGGGATTTTGTGTTGTTGTGTAGTGATGGATAGGGACTGGGGTGCAAAGACAGGAGGTGGAGGAGTTGCCTCCAAAGAACAAACAGATATCTCAAGAAGAGAAAGGTAATAACATAGTTGTGTTCGTCCAATCAACTTGTTGGATACTTACGTCGAAAAGGTTGCGTCAACTTGCTTTGGAAACGATAGACTTGAAAAAGGACCCCTATTTTATGCGCAATCACTTGGTGAGTGGATTGTCCTGTATACGTAAAATACTGATGAGTTTAGGGAGGCTATGAATGCAAACTGTGTCTAACTTTACACACTAACGAAGGAAATTATTTGGCACATACGCAAGGAAGAAGACATCAGATGAACCTTGCTCGGCGTGCAGCTAGAGAAGCAAAGGAAAAACCTCAAACAGTAGCACCTCCACCGAAGATAGTACCTAAGAAGACAATCAAAATTGGCAGACCTGGGTATCGTATTATGAAGCAACGAGACCCAGAAACAGAACAACTTAGTTTGCTATTTCAAATACACTATCCGGAAATAGCGGAAGATGTACAACCCAGACATCGTTTTATGTCTTCTTTCGAACAAAAAGTAGAAAGACCCGACCCAAGGTATCAATTTGTGTTGTTTGCAGCAGAACCTTACGAAACCATCGCCTTTAAAATACCGAATTGGGAAATTGAAAAGTCAGAGGTAAGTAGATAGGAACAAGAGAAACAAGAATTAGTCATTGTGTGTATGTTAGGGTAAATATTATATGCATTGGGATAAGGATAAGAAAACTTTTACTCTTCAAATATACTTTAAGCCACGTTTGCGACCGGCGGTAGAAAACGAGGTAAACAGTCAGTCAAGCGCTCCATCTCAACAAGCTTCCGTTCCTTACTCGACGAGACAACCACAAGCGGATCCTTTTGCTCCTATTGCCTTTGGAACTTGAACGAATTTACATTTGTACATATCAAAAAAGAAATGCACCAATAAATAGATCGTTTATTTTTGCAGTTGCTGAGTAGGAGGATGGAACAAGACGAGTCAAACCTCGTCACTTGTTTGGGTTTTTATCTCAACCAAGTACAAGGCGCAGTTTCTATATTTACGAAAAGTCTGGATGACATCTTCCAACCAGGTTTTCATAGTGTATTACTTACCAATTATATGTTTGATCTTTCTTGGTTATTCCAACGTGTTCCAACACTGCTCACTGCCAAGAAGTTGCTCATCGTTCACGGGGACGAACAAGCGAACGAGTCGTTTTCACCGTGTATAACTTTTCACAAACCACCGTTACCCTTTCCTTATGGGACTCACCATACAAAACTTGCCATTTTATTTTATGCAACAACCGTTCGGTTTGTACTTATGACGGCAAATATGATACAAAGTGACTGGGAATACAAGACGCAAGGCTTATATCTCAAAGACTTTCCCTATACGGAGCAACTGAAACCCTGTCCTTTTTTAGAGACTCTGGACGATTATCTTTCTGCACTTGGTGAACCTCTTGGTTACTATCGTAGTTTATTGCGTAAATATGATTTTTCTCGTGCAGGAGTTGTACTGGTTGCCAGTGTTCCCGGATATCATAAAGGCCGAGACTTGTACAAATATGGCCATCTGTCGCTTTCTTACAACGTCCACAAATATAGTTGTATTTCCGATGAGCCACGACGACATAAACGAGAGGATTCTAGTTGCACTCGTCGTTTCCTGATACAGTGTTCAAGTATTGGCAGTATTTCAGAAAAGTGGCTGAAACGAGAATTGTTTGGTTCCTTTCTAGGCAATTCTCCAAGTACGACTTGGGACTGGGATCTCCTTTGGCCAACTGTCGCACAAGTCCAACATTCCATTCAAGGCTATGCTTCTGGTGCAGCTTTGCCTTGGTCGAAAAAGAACTTAAGACCATTTCATTCCAGTCATTTGTGCTTATGGAATGCCTATTTCTTTGACAGGACTGCATGGTTACCGCATATGAAAAGTTATATGGCATATGAAGAGAGTGGAAATATTTTCTGGTTTCTCTTGACATCGGCCAATTTGTCCAAATCTGCCTGGGGAAGTCTTCTTCGCAACGACTCCCAACTGTTTATTCGTTCCTATGAATTGGGAGTGTTATGGACGCCGATGTTGATTGCTTCATCCTTGGATCCTTGCAGTATCCTCCACCAAGAGACAGCAACAACAACAACAACTATTCAACTTACTACTCCTCAGTATATAACATCCTATTCTTGTTATGGTCGTAATAATGGAGATACACGAAAGAACATCATTTTTTGTTTGCCATTACCGTTTCAACTTCCTCCTCGACGTTACGATTCCAACCACGAAGATATGCCCTGGTTATGGGATGAGGTGTACACTTGTCCGGACAGACTAGGAAATGTATGGCCATTGCGATGGAATACGGAATAACTGACGAGATGTTTTTGTTGGAAACCATTTTCTAACTGCAACAACCACCAATTGGCCAATTCTTCATCGTGACAAGTAACTTGATGTACTTGTATCATTCCCATGTCGGTCAAGCTTTTCGATAAACCAACATTCCAAAGATAAGACGAAGAAATTCTAGGCAACCAAGTAAATGCAATACAATATCTGTCGGTTTTTTCAATCCGCAACACTTGATCATGCCACAACTCCCATACCACAACCACACCAGGTCGAGGAAGAAGAAGATGTTCCAAACTTGCCTTGGTCCCACCTCTCCATATCGATACTGAATACCAACATAAGATAAATCTATAATTGGTCCACAACATGCCCAAGTGATCCTCCAACGAAGCAAACAACACCAACTTTTCATTTCCCAAGCACCGACCACGCCCTGTTGCTCCTCCTCCTCCTCCTAGTAGTACATCGTTCCAATGTTCCCATATCCAATTTCCTAATACATCATCTCTATACTGGAATACTTGTAATGGCTGACAATCGATGGATAAACGAATCGGTCTCCATCTCTCTATCTCATAACTACCACTACCAGCCACAACGACATCCCATCGAGATAACCAACTTTGGAACCGTTCCATGCCATACAACATTCCGATGAGGGTGCGTTGACTCGTCCTCCACCACGCATATCCGATCGACCGAAGAAACCACGAGGTGGATACTCTTTCTCCCGACTTGTTCCAAGAATCCACCGAGAAATAGGCCATTGCCGAAGATACTGCGTCCAATGTACCTCGAACAATCCCCATACTTGATTCTATCCAACTAGACAACATGCGACATTGTAACTTGATCCATTCCTTCCACAATACCAAAGGAATGTCCTTGGGTTGATGGAGAAAACTTTGGAAAAATTGGGTCCATGCCAGTCGGATTCTTTTCCAACACTTGTTAGGGTTACCAAACCAATTCAAGGAACCCAAGAATGCATAGATACCCCACAATATATCTCTTTTGTAAAATATACTTGTGTCACGTACCAATGATGACCATTCCATATGATCCAATGCAATGCGTCGAACCAACAAAGGTGCATCTTCTATATTGCCAATGGATAAGCCAAACAACGCAATCCACTTTTCCCATTTCTTCATCGGCGAACGACTGGATGTATACCAAGGCAAACGAAACAATCCCATCCAACCATTTCTACCAAACTGAAAAGACAAGCTACAAGAGATATCCGATACTTGAAATTCTTCTACAAAGGTCAACTTATGTATACGATACGAGGATTGCTTGGGTTCTTCCTGATAGGAATCATAGTATTGGGTCCATTCTAAGGTTTGTGTCCACCACCAAATAATAGACTCCAAGATATCACTGTCCACTCGAATAGCACAAGGTTGTATATGACATTCCAATTGATCCACCACATTCCAACTTGCAACCAAACCACGACTATTATTTCCCATTGCAGCCCACATTTTCTTCCACCACATTCTCACCTGTGCTCGCATCATATCCTCGTCATCGTGACGTGGATTGACTCGTGCCTTTTCCATCAGGACAACATAATTCCTTCCCACTGTAGTAACTTGGTTATCGATATGAATATCTTGCACAGCAAAGGATAACCACATGTACCAATCTTGGGTCCAATTGCACTGCAGTCTTATCTTTCTCCCACACACATATGCTATTTCATCATTGTTCATCGCAAACAAGGCAATTCCAATATCTTTGACAAAAAATGTGGCTCGTGAATATCTTGTACACGACGACCAAAGTGCTCTCTTTGCCAACGTATTCTTTTCTCCTTTTTGTTGTTCCAAAATGAGTATATCCCAACAAGGACCACGACGTATGCAATAGAAAATCCAACGCTCTTTTCGAGCCACGAAACCAACTGTGAAATGCACTTGCCAACAATAGAGCAAACGATGCTTTCCACTTTGCACAACATAGAAATAAATAGGATGCTTATCCATGAGAAGAAGAAGAAGAACAGAATGTTGCATAGATATCGTTTGTCCATTGCCCAATAAATATTCACCATGTTGTCCATAGGAGACACTATTCTTTCCAATGGCAATACGAAACAAACTATTGGAAAGATTGACGAATCGAATGCTCGTTGGAGGACAATCGACACAAACTATTTGAAAATGCTCTTGTTGCATTCGGTTGTTGCAATGTTGTATCTGCATAGAGAATGGATATCCACAAAGGCCAAAAATGGCACTGTATCCTTTGCTTATTCTTTCACGTACTTGTGCAAGTTGCAACTCTATACGCCCTTCTTCTTCTTCTTCTCTATTCTCATTGCTAATAGGCAACAAGAAGACAGTGGAATGGATCATTGCCTCACTCAATATTACGCTTTTGCCTGGCTCGAGGATATCACACTTGTCATGCCATTCAAGTTGCCATGTCAGCGACGAAGCATTTTCCAACCAATATTTGAAAACGACCCTGACATAAGGAATAACGATATCTTCTTGTTGTATCCATTTTTCATGCGATACAACGACAAGAATACAACAATCCCAATCCAAGTTACATGCATCGTCCTTGTCCTCATTGGAAAATCTGTCTTTGGATTTCCAACGCATCGTATACTTTCCTTTTCTACATGGCTGACTGGCACTGTAATAACTATGTTCTCCATGTTGCACAATGCATCGAAATTCGAGTTGCGAAACCTTTCCTCCAGTGGCAAATGGCAAACAGGTCGAGTCTCGGAGTATAAAACGATCACTGGAATCGTTCGTCGTCAGGCTCCAAACATCGGATGACGGTATCCATTGCCAATACAACGCTATGTTTGGGTCTTGAATAGGCCACGAAGGAACAGATACAACCACATCAGGATGGAATATCCATTCTTTCCAAGCACAACACGTGGATGGCGCATCAACAACGGTAAAAGATAAAGGACAATAGCTATTTGGACTATTTCTTCCTTCCCTATTCACCAACGTGCATCGACTCTGATATTTCCTTTTCTTATTATTCCACTCCACAGTCATTTCGTATATTTCGTCCAAATATGTCCATCGAATGCAACAACAACAACAATAACAGCTATCATCACCAGATTTCATAGAATATGTCCAATATCGACCTTTATGAGCAACGCAACTCCATTCTTCTTCCAAACACACCAAAGAATTATCTCCTTTCACATAAATATCGATTCCCAAATAATTCTTGATACATTGCAAAGGCTTCAATTGTATTACCACATCGTCATCCTTGTGACGAATATTCCATTCTGTTCTTCCTTGTACTACACAATAAATAAAAGCTCTTTCTTCCTCGTTACCCTTCAATTCAACCAAGTAATCCGGTAGATGAAGACAATCGTTCAACCATTTTCCCAAGGATAATGAAGCACTAGAATAACTTTCCGAGGACACATCAAAACTCCATCGAATGACACTATCTGCATTGCATAAATAACGCAAGGGAATATTTCGTTTCTCTCCACTCGACAAACACATCTCCTGATTACTAATCCACAGCCATAATGGACGGTCACAATCATTCTGCAAAAAGTAATTGGAACGAATTTCCAACAAAGTGTGCAACCCTGAAACATGTTTTTCTACAACCAAAAAGATGTCGTTCTCATATCCATCTTTTATCACAGGAAAACAACGCTTTCCTGTTCCATCCAAAGCCAAGTCGATTCTCACAAACAACGATGCAGGTCCACAAGATAAATAGAAATGGCGTTGTGGCAACAACAACAACAACTGCAGTTGCTGCTCCACAACCAACGGTACAGTTTGACCGTCTTGGATTTGTTGTAAGAGCATATGATGATCGCTATCTTTATACAACTCGACTATATCTCCAGTTGTATTGGATATAGAAAACAATGACGAATGACCAGCACTATTCATTGGCCAGTGTCGACGAAATGAACTCCACAATCGATATATCGTTGCAATCATTGGAGGATTCAAATTGACTTGCAATTTCCCGCTGTCGAAATAAATATCCTCATAGGACAAAGATAAATGCGATGCAAAGTATGCCAAACCGTGACTTGGAGGTTTGTCTCTTTGGATGGAAAAATGGAGACAAGTATTCCATTCTTCTATCAAAGGCTCCAATGCCAAATGTATAGGATTGTATATTTCTACATATATACGCAGATCCAAGCGACCTCCATCAGAATGACATTGCAAATGACCAGAGGATATGCCAACTCGACACAACGGAAAACCTTGATATTCATCTTCATCTATCCCGATGAATTGTGCTTGCATCAATGACAACTGAATACGAGGAATCACTAATTGTGGTGGTTGATTGGAATTTCTTGATGGAGGCAACCAACTATTCAACCACCTTTCCACCAGTTTCCATCGTTGAAAAGAGAAATAAACCGCCAACTTGCCAATTCGAACAGCCAACGAGGGAGGTTGCCGCAACGCACATTGGACCGAAATATTTTCCAACTTGAACATGGAATGAGAATGTCTTTTGCTCGTAGGATAGCCATAATAACTACTCGATGTGCTTCTATCGGAATAATAATAGTCACTAGCCAAACTATTGTTGCTGCTGCTATTATTATTGTTGTTGTTGTTACTGTTATTCCTATTTGCTTCATTCCCTTGACAAAGAGACCCTTGTACCGCTTCCTCCATAGCAATGCTTTCTAAATCCATCTTCCACTGTCTACAAGTCACGTCAACCATCACCAAAATATCGGATAAAGAGGACACTATTTTCAGGTGTTTCCAAGTTGCCTGCAATATCAACAAAGGAGACGTCTCACTATCGTTACATTCCCAACAACAACCACGAATAGTGGATATCTGAATATTTACTGAACAATCCGTTTGGCTCTGGAGTTGTGGATTCTTCGGTGACGGGAAACCAGACAACTGCTGTATTCTTTGCATCATATTCAAAGCGCTCTTTTGGAAATCCAAACACAACTGGAAGATTGGTAAATTCCATTGCAACTGAATAGTTTTCAATGCAACTGTGCATTTCCATTGTCCTTGTCGGTGATGATAAGCCAAATGGATTCCTTGATCCTTTTTACAAGTATCAAGTTCATTCAAACCAGGAACAATAGATAGCATCAATGACTTTCCATTGGAAGGATGTTGCCATATACTTGGTCCGCTTTCCATCGTACAAAGAATTTCTCGAAAATACATCAAATATTCTTCCTTTATCTCCTCTTCCTTTGGTCGACGATATTCCATCATCCAACGACGTATTTCCCACAAACATCTTTGTTTTGTATCGTTGGAATGACAACAACTGGATGTCAAGCTTATCGATACGTAATGCAAGATGAAACGAAAAATAGTCGTAGAATGAATAAGAGGAGGAGTGGAACGATCGTTGGCTGGTTCCTGATCATCACCCCAAGCAGTGATAAAAGCAACTTGTTGTTTCCACCAGCAAATCATCGAAGCCAGTGTAGAAAGAAAACAACTATCCACATGAATTTTCCAAGACGCAATCTCCAACAACAACTCCGACGGACGAATAACCAATGAATGATAAAAGACCGACTGACTTTCAAAGGAAAATAAAACATGAGAGGAATCTCTTGTCTCAATGCTCCACCAAGGCAACTGAAACCAAAAACGCTTATCTAAAGAGTATTCCTCATTCTTAGAAATATACCAAAATGTTTCATCTTGCAAAGGATCCAACATGGAAGCATCACGATATTCACCTGATACTTGGTGACAAATGATGTCCAGTTCTTCTTGTCCACAAAGTATTCCGTGAAAATGAAGTTGTTTCAATTCGACAAGGAAAGATGAAATAGGAGAATGCTTAGATAAATTGTCTTGGTTGTTGCTCGTGTGGTTGGATTTCCAAGGTTTGTATATTTGCAATACATATACACCCAAAGCCATAAAAGACTCCACATCCTCCATAGTGAGTTGAATGTCCATACAAGGGATCATACAATGAAGAAGAGCCTCTGCTTGTTTGCTCCTTCTAGAAGATATCATAGTAAAGGAAGAAGACAAACGATCCAACTCTTCGTCCTTATTCGTATCTCTCTTCAAAATGACAGAAAAGACAACCAATTTCCATGCCACATCCTTCTTATGGCTGGAAGTAAAACGTATCTTTTCCAATAACAAATGATAATAGGGAAATATTGCTGGATATGAACAACAAATATGCAACTTTTCTATCACAACTACATAACCACATATCCAATCCAAGGAATGACTAGTACTATTCGTCGTCTTTCTTTGAGGCAAGAGGTCATTATTCAGTTCGGCACCAAGAAGCAACTGACTACAACGCTCCAAACACTTCAACAGGGGATAAATATCTACATACATAGACTGCAATGATATAGTAGCCTCATACGCTTGTTCATTCCGTTGTACTTCAATGCCTTGAAACGAATCTTCCTCAAGGTGTTGCTGCTGCTGTTGTTGGTTGCCGCTGCATTCTAATACAACAAAACATTGCTCATCCAGATGCAATGAAAGAGATGAAAACGTAATAAACTCTAATACTGTTCCATAATGAACATTGCAATGTTTCCATTCCAACTGACAGCAAGGTAGTGATAACAAAGACAGCTTGTCGTCCAAAGAAAAATCAACCAGATGATAGTCGTTGCGCAAAAAATGATACAAGAAGGGCCAATCCTCTGATAAGATAGCAACTTGCAATTTTCCAAAAGCAATTTGATAGTTTTCTACACAACTATTTGAGTCTCTCGACCAAGTAAACTCAATAGGAGACATAAATTGCAACAAGTTTCTTGACCTAGTCTCCCTTGTTCCAACACGAGTCCATTTATGAACAATACAGATATTATCAATACTCGACAAAATTCCCATACAATCCAACGAATTGTTCAACTTTTGCAACTCTACAGAATCCCACGATAGACTTAAATATTCCATCGAATATTGATTACTGGACACTCCAAATGAAATATCCCAACGACACAATTGAATACTTATCGAACCAGTCTATCATTATAATTATTATTATGATGCATAATACAAAAGACAACAACTATTTCTACTAACCTCCCATAGAAAATAATCCAAAGATGAACGAGGTTGATAAGCAATCCATACATCATGAAAGAGTGAATAAAACGAGTTTTTCCTGGTAAGCCAATCCATAAGCTGAACAACAGTACTCTCTTCTTCCTTCCAACATGAAGAACGGTCATGCATCATTATCGAGCGAAAATAGGAAAACAAACTAGGCTGTACAACAATTTGAATACCACAAACTTCCAATGTCAAATATCCAGAAAAAGGTTCCTCATGCTGCATTCTATATTCCAATTGTATCCAATTCGTATTATTCTCCTCATCGCTGGCAATGATACGATCCCAACAAGGTTGAACACTTGAAGTTCCCAACAAAGATGTCCTGGACAAGGAAAGTTGACCACTAGTCACTAAGAGTTTCTCTTCTCTCTCACTATTCAGCCACTCAACATGACAACGATCCAAATGACATAAAAAACTATCTAAATGAACATCTATTCCTTGCTCAAAATAACATGTCAAAGCTATCGTTGGTTTGGATAATAAAGGATGCGATGAACTACTTTGAAAGAAACAACAACTGCGAAATATTCTCTTCAATTGCTCTTCATCTATCAAGGAAAACACACCGAGTGGACCTTGTTCTTCCATGCCAGCAGCCAAATCTCTACAAAGTTGTAAATATTCCATACACTGCTTTGGAAATAACCTTTCCATTCTATACAAAAAGCAAGTCTGAATAAAACTCAAACGATAATTTTCAAATTGATCCTGCAACAACTGCAGTCGTAACCAACGAAAACAACAAGCACGATATATACAATAATATGTCCTCATGGGACGAATGTACTGGATAATCATAAGATGAGTTATCCACTTCCATTTCTCGATCCATGGCGAAGTTGCTTCACAAGTCGTCCGTACATAATGTTTCGCTTTCAACTTATTTACGGCTAATGGAAATTCTCGAAATGTATCCAACAATTTCCATAAGCTTCCCAAGTCCAAGTGAAATACAAGGGAAAACGGACAAACGATGGAACATGATAGCGAAAACTCCTGTGCTTGTATCATCACATTCAACGCTAACCGACAAGAAATAAGAGATAGTAAGGATTTTCGTGATATTTCAGGAGGATCGACGTGGAATAATTCAACTTGAGTCAAGTAAATTGACTTTGAAACTGAAAGACCGAGATCAATTTCTCCTTCAGTACTACGACCAGAGTTCATAAGCACAGGACTATTCGTCTCCTCATCCACAACTTGCAAATTGTCCATAACAAATACCAACTGGCTACGCTGATCATTTTGTACCTTATATTCCAAACTTATCCTGACGTCTTCCACAGTCAATGACACCAAAGCAGCCAGAAACGAGCCAAGTTCTGTTTTCCACAGGGACAAAGTCTTGTTCCATTCGAAAGCAGAAAGTATAGGAACAACACCTTCATCGAGTGAACCTTGTTCTACCGTTTGATGTTCGAGAGTCAAGTGCAGGCCTTTTACAACTATAGACAAGGAACTCTGTGACTGAAACAAAGAGAATTCAATGGAGTCGATGGTTCCTTTCTAATATTTTGTGGTATCTTCCATTTAGTATATTTCTTATATAAGATATACAAAACAACACAACTCACGGATAGGACCAAACCAACTGGATGAAGAAGACTATTCCAAGGCGAAGTTTTGAGCTGTACATTGGACAAACTCACTTTCCCTCTCCACAAGTGAAAGTGTAGCTGGTTAGGGTTTATATCTTCTAAAAACTTGTCCAAGTGCTTGGACAGAGTCTCCGTCACAAAACTATTCAAGGACGACATATAGACACCCAAACGATGGTTTATTCATCTTTCCAAAATAAATGATTACTGCCATGCCAGTCAATATTCCTTTGTTGACACATACTACGACAACCATCACATATTTCATAACAAACAAGTTCACCATTATTACCAGCTCTTAAACAACGAGGTGAAGGAGGTATGTTGGAATATTTTCGACTAGACCTTGATAAGCACACATATATTCCTCAAGTTCATGGATACACTTACGAGTACTCTTCTTCTTTCGGCTTTGTATGACGCTTTCCGGTGTTTCGAAAGTTTCCATTTGCATATAATTTTTGTAACTTTTCGTATGCCTCTTGCAATTCTAGAAAGGAACGACCTTTTTCTTTTCCCACATGTTTGTCACTGGTTGTTCCCAGCATATCAGGATGCAACTGTTTGACAAGCAACAAATATCTTTGCTAAAACAGGCAAAAGAGTTGGCACATGGATATACTGTGTAACAGAAACCACGTATACCTTTACTTGTTCAAAAGAAGCACAGGACTCCAAGTCCAGAACTGAAAAAGGGTCTCTTTTCTGACCATGCAACAATCTTTTAGAACAATTATGGAAACAAATATTTACAGGACCAAGTATTGACTTGGAAAGAAATTGTTTGCTACTTGCAAATAGCATTCTTCAGCGAAAGACTGCAGCAACTGTGGAATTTTGGTTGGAACGAGCGAGCTGCTGCTTGTGGATGTCCGCATTCATCACATCATCCATAGGAAGAATAGTTGCGATTCTTTTATAGATTTTACAATAGTAGTTGTATACTATCAGGCATGTTTTGGATCTCTGTTGCATTACACACACACACACACACAATCTCTCCATATATATATATGTATATATATGTATGTCTGTAGATGTATATATATGTACAATCGAGTCATTTCAACGGATTTGGCTCTTTTCCACTTTGTGCTCTTGTGCATTTTATTGGATTGCGGCTTGTTGGCGCCTTTTCTTTGGCTTCCTGACAGAGCAACGGAAAGAAGCTATTCACTTATGGCTAGTCGTAAGTATAGAATAATTGAAAAACGGACTACTATTGGTGCTAACAAAATAAATAGCAGAGGCACAGCTTATAGACCATATGGAGGCTTTCAACTTGCACAAGGTAAGAAGAAACAGAAGCCTCGTTGCGCAACAACCAAACACAGGGTTAGAAAGCGGTATCAAGAGATTACATTGTGAAGCCTAGACTCGAATATAGAACTGTATCAGCTGTAAACGGTCCTTTAATTATCCTGCAGAACGTCAAGTCACCAAGATTCGCAGAAATAGTAAACGTAACGCTGGGGGATGGAAGTGTGAGAAGGGGCCAAGTGTTGGAAATCAACCAAGACAAAGCTGTGGTGCAAGTGAGTATCTATTTCGAGGAGTGTTTCATAGCTTAGTCTCCGTGAAAGATTTTTGAAGGGACAACAGGCATCGATAATAAGAAAACCGTTTGTCAGTTTACTGGAGAAATATTAAAAACTCCAGTATCGTTGGATATGTTGGGTAGAGTATTCAACGGGTCTGGAAAGCCAATCGACGGTGGTCCTCCTATCCTGCCTGAAGCATATTTAGATATTCAGGTAAGTAGTAGCGAGTGCTTTCAACAATTATTGTTGGAACATACAAATTGCTCGTATAGGGTCAGCCTATTAATCCTCAGAGTCGGACCTATCCCGAAGAAATGTTTGAAACAGGTATATCAAGTATTGACGTGATGAACTCTATTGCAAGAGGTCAAAAGATTCCACTCTTTTCTGGAGCAGGTTTACCACATAATGAAGTGGCTGCACAAATATGTAGACAGGTATGGCTTGTGTCCACTTGCAGTTTGTAAACTTTCTCAATTCTATGGGAATAGGCAGCCTTGGTAAAGCGTTCGGGTAAAGATGAAGAAGACTTTGCTATAGTGTTTGCAGCAATGGGTGTCAATATGGAAACTGCACGATTCTTCAGACAAGACTTTGAAGAGAATGGTGCAATGGAACGAGTAACTTTATTCTTGAATTTGGCAAACGACCCGACTATTGAACGTATTATTACTCCTCGTTTGGCACTGACTTTTGCAGAATATCTTGCTTATGAAAAGGGAAAACATGTATTGGTTATCTTGACAGATATGAGTGCCTATGCAGATGCTTTGCGTGAAGTTTCTGCTGCACGTGAAGAGGTTGGATTGTTTTGTGGTTGGGTTGCGTATATGCTTCTTATTATTATTATTGTCCTGTAGGTACCAGGAAGAAGAGGCTATCCTGGTTATATGTACACGGATTTGGCAACCATTTATGAGAGAGCTGGTCGAGTGGAAGGACGCCCTGGTTCCATTACTCAGTTGCCGATATTAACGATGCCAAATGACGATATTACGCATCCTATTCCGGATCTTACTGGGTAATAGGGAGAATATTTGAATTTTGCCAACTAACACGTAGCTCTAGATATATCACCGAGGGACAAATTTACTTGGATCGACAGTTACATAATAGACAGATATATCCCCCCATCAATGTGCTTCCTTCACTATCTCGACTTATGAAGTCCGCTATTGGCGAAGGAATGACCAGAAAGGATCATTCGGATGTATCCAATCAATTGTATGCTGCTTATGCTATGGGAAAAGACGCCTTGGCTATGCGTGCAGTAGTTGGTGTGGAAGCTTTGTCCCAGGAAGACTTGCTTTATTTGGAATTTCATGACAAGTAAGTGCCTGGACTATCTCATGCCGTGTTTTCATGATTATTGTAGGTTTGAGAGGCGTTTTGTGAATCAAGGAGCCTATGAAAGAAGAGATATATATACTTCGTTAGATATGGCGTGGGATTTGTTGCGAATATTTCCGGTGCAGATGTTGCGTCGTATTCCTGAGAAAATACTGCAAGAATATTATCATCGGACGAGTAATTATGAACACAAGGAGAACAAGCCGCATTCGAGTCGTTCGTGAATTCATTTTGTTGGTATACCTTCATAGTTTTCTTGATGTTAGTAGCTTTTCTTATCTAAGAAAGCATAAAAAAATGATTTCCTAGACTCCGAGAGAGCTACTAGAAGGCTTTGATCTAGGCCATCAAACAGAGTTGTAATAGTTGTATATGTCGTATT
Organism: Galdieria yellowstonensis; assembly: GCA_026122205.1. Classification (NCBI taxonomy): domain Eukaryota; phylum Rhodophyta; class Bangiophyceae; order Galdieriales; family Galdieriaceae; genus Galdieria; species Galdieria yellowstonensis. The sequence continues at coordinate 72,766 of JANCYU010000049.1, forward strand.
ACAACTATAATAATAATGGCCCTTGCTCGGCGTTGTACCGACAACAACAACAACAATAAAAACACACAGCACTGGTTGTCCACAGATACTTTATCTACATTCTTATGCTATCCAACTCGACTCTTCTTGTGCTGGTTGTTGTTCGTCTTCATGGAGAGCAGCAACTGACCGACGAAGCTCGAAAACGGCCATTGAAGAATTTTTTTCATTTCTCGCAGTGCAACACCGACAATATGGTCAACGCTTGGATGGGCGCTGCACTAGGCTTGGCAGCACAACTGCTTACCAACGGTTCAAGACTACTTCCCCTTTCTCGGCGTGAGTTGCCTGTTCTTAGACAATCGCTTTGGTTGAAACCCGTTTGGTTTTTCTAGGTCCTTGGGAACACTTGGCTGCGATGGCACTCGGTGCTTACATCGGCAAAATATGGGGAGAATACCAACATGACAAGATTGAAAGAAAGGAGTATCGTATGAAGAGAGATCTTGAACGTGCAAGAAGAGAAAATCAAATGCGCCTTGAACAAGTTGCAGCAGAGAACGGAGCTTGAGGAGTTGTGTATGTATGAAAACAAGCCTCGTGAACCAACAACTTGTCGTGGGTATATTTTATATATTGATATCAATAATAAACACACAACTTGGGTGTACTTTCCAAGGCAACAACGATTCATCTTCCTTTCTACTATTATTATTATTATGTCAACTACACAAATTGTGTACAGATAACTGATTCCTTGTATTCCCCATAACCCACTGTTCTCCGACAGAAACAATAGCAACCCGAATAGTTGACGTTGTATTCACTTCTTGGTTTTGCTCCGCGGAGATATGCCAAACACATGAACTAGGAATGCTATCTTGAAATCCCCAAGTACTCGTACGAGTTTCCAATATGGGACAGAATGAACCATCTCCATGACTTTTCCTACTGCTGCATGTAGAAGAATCCGTGGTAGCACTCTTGCTCTGTCGTCTTTGATCATATCTAGAAGAAGCATTGCGATCCATTGCTCCTTTCTTTCCACGTTTCCAACATGAACGCAAGTGACGTGGACGATGAGCTCCACGTAGACCGAGACCACAGTTATTACATACATATCCAGGAGCAGTACTAATCCTAGTGAAGTAATAAGGATTGTCTTCTTCTCTTGCATACACATTTCTTGAACTAGGAGGAGGTGGAGGTGGCGTAGGATTAGGAAGCATCTTATCTCTCAAGTGTGGAGACTTTTTTAATACAGGGCACTTTAATAAATGATGTCTTGCGTTGGGAGGCCAGCACCTAGTCCACTTGGCATCAAAACAATGCGTCAACCGTACAAAACAACTTACTCATAGTTACAAAGTTTACACTTGAGCCACTTGGGCCTTGCTCCAGTTTTGGTAAACGCACCAAGTGCACCTCCTACTACCTCTTCGATATCTTCTACCCTGTCGTCCAAGCTAGGTTCCATACTTTCGCTTTGAGTTTCGGAATAATCGTCGCTTTTTTTCTGGACGTCATGTCGTGTACTTGTTTGTTCTTGGGTTGCATACGTGGTGGATTGCTGTGAAAGCTGAGAAGAGGAAGAAGCCGTCTCTTCACCTTGATACCACTGAGACTTGGATAGATAGCAACAAAACAAACATACCTTGAGGATAAGAGTAATTGGTACAATCTTCTTGAACGGACTTTTCTTCCATCAACCCAGCAAACACAACCACAAAGTAGCAAGTGACAATGCTAAGGGAAAAGAAAAAAATGCTGGACGCTATTTTTTCCTGATCCAATCAACAACACGTGTGTGTGTGTGTGTTTGTGTATCTCTTTGAGAAATTTGTCGTTTTTCTTAGGAAAGGTATTTCAAGTAGCACAACAAGAGTAACATCTGGTATGGAGCTATCTATTTATTCCTGTGACAAATGTGACGGAAAGACGACTTCTTCAAGCGAAAGACCAGTTTTGAGCCGTGGTGGTTGGACAAGGTCCCAAAGTGGTGATAACATATTATTGTACTTGCGAAGTTGTGGAAAAACCAACTGAACTGTTATTGACGTGGCATCGTAAACGTCGAGAGTCATCCTTCACCAAGCAAACTCGACCGTGAGAGGAATGTCGCTAGTTATTGAACAAGAGGATGTAAGCAATTTGTTTCCGTACGGAGTTGATTGTTTTCCACGCAATTCCCTGCTTCAAAGACAGAAACACCGGCAAAAAGAGAACATAGCCTAATCTCTCTATTATCCTTTCCGAGAGAGAGAGAGAGAGGGAAGACAGCCCGCCCAGCCCGCATCACGATGGAACAACTTGAATTTGAAATAACGTGTCTAGTCTATCTTGGAGTGGCCTTGGGTCGTCATCGCTCTCTGTGGATTCCTATCCTCTTTCTATTTTTTGTCCCTTTTGGCGCAACTCGCGTTGAGTTGCAAAAGAAATGGCGCCAGTTCAACCTTATCATGGTGCAAAGTTATTGGCAGAGTTGCAACAACGACTAAAACTTTACAAATACCCAGAATGGGCACAACTAAAGCAGTACGTGAGAACAAGAATTGCTTCTCAACCCTCTTTTTTGACCTTTTTTAGGAGAAAGGAACAAGTAGAAGCCTTTTTAAAGCTGTTGCGTTGGATAGCTAGCAAGTTTCCTGCATATGTAGTGGATGGAATGGAGAAACAGTTGGTTTCCGATCAACATTTATCTACGGGTTATCGCTTATTGCGAAGACTTTGGGTCATATTTCGTTGTCATTTTGGGTAGGTAAAGCTGTGGTTCGGAGTAGTTCGCGAAAACTCATGTCATACACTAGTCTGCAACCGCCCTTTGATGAGATGTATTTTTTGAACGAGGCATCTAGCGAAGAAAGATGCTCTTTTTTGTTACAAGTGCTTGACTTTATGGAGGAATACGATTTGCTGCGTGAGAATAGCTGCGAATTTCGGAGTAGTCAAGGATATTCTAACGGAAAGCATGAAGAAATGTCGGATAGCAGCCACAACAACAATTCTATTCTCTCCTCCAAGAATGATTCTTTGCATTCGAAAATGATGACGGAGCAGGATTATCCTTTTACCAATCAAACCCAAGTATACTATCGAAATGTTGCTAGTCTTTCTTCCAGCGACGTACATAGTATAGATGAAGAGCCGAAACCACATACTCCGTTAGAGGCACCTCCGACCTCCACTTCTTTTGCCAGTTCTGTAACCTTTAGTTCACCACCCGAATCTTGCATGATGACTGAAACGAGGTTTGAAAATTTATTAGGAAAAATGTTGGCTCCCATAGAGCAGGTGAGGAATGTATCTATTCTTGCGTTATTTTTGTGACTAAAATGTTCAAGGACATTCATCGTCTGAGCGATCGATTGGGAAGAGTAGAACTCCAAATGGATAGAATGGAGCTACAAATCGATCACTTGGTTTCCCAAATGCGAAAACAGCAAGCATTGAAGCATCCCAAGTCGGAAGAACACCATTATGAAAATTTGGAAGCTTCTTTTCATCATTCTTATGCAGAAAGATCTTATGCTACTGGTTACGAAACATCAGTGGCTGGCGATGATGATGATGAAGATGAATGCTTGGAAGACCAAGTAGCTGCGTTTGAAAGTGTTCCTTCTCTTGAGAATCCTTCTCAAGTGTATTCGTCCAATGTTTCGAGAGATAATGACTGGAAGAAGCAACGTGATGCATTCAATACTCCTTCCGTTGGTGGATCACATGTAAGTAGTAAACCTCTTTTATAGTTGTTGTTCTGACTTGCGAAAAAGGACAATTTGGAAGATTTTTTGAAAATATTGAGAGAAAAGATGAACAATGCAAGAGACATATTACAACGTGCCACCGAGCGGAATTCTGGATATTGATACGCATCCTACTTGTGTAAAAAGCGGAATCCCAACGTTGCTATGAAAAGTAAAAAGTCATTTATTTTTCACAATTACGAATATGACGAAGGGCGTTTGGTGGCCAGACCAAACTCTGACAACGATGACATTCTAACCAACCCTTTCTGGTTGTACAACGACGAAAGTTGGCAGTTATCATTTCACATTTGTTATTACTCGAACTACAAAAATCTTGAGACAACGACGATTCTCGTTGTTTTGACTCATCGGAACCACCTGGATAGCCATTCCACTCGGTAGCATTCGACACTTGAGAGTTTTCTCCCGAATATTTTTCATAATCTTGCTTTTGTTCCGTACAGATGAGAAAGTCGTCGGTTTCCTGATTTTTGGAAAGAGACGACTCCGAATCTCCATTATGAAGGCATTCTTGATCCTTTTCCAATTTCGTGAGAGACAAGTTGGAGCTTGTTTGAGCTTCGGAGACATCCATCATTGAGAAAGCTTCTTTGGATGCAACGCAGTCCTGTTTATCGGAGGAGGAACACCTTCTTCGAGAACGCTTCGACACTGTTTGTGTTTCATTTGTCAAGAAACACACAGAAGCATGGCGACGAGAGTTTGGTGCCCAGACGTGTTCTCCACACTGCAAACAAACCACATAACCTGGACGATCCAACGTCTTTTTAAACCCTTCCACACGAGCAGCTTCACTCCAATGTCGAAATCGACTTCTTTTCACACTAACATGCTGAGAATCCCAACGCGAAGTATCCGAATGATGAGTAGAGGATCTCATATTGCCCGAAGAATCGGAGCCGTCTCTTCTTTTACTCATCTCATCTACTCTACTTGCGTTGTAAATTTTACAAGAGTTGAAGTGATATCGACCTGAATTGACATAAGAGAACAATCTCCAACGTGAAGATATGCTTACCGTTGGGAGCCCAACACTCCGTTCCACAATACACACAACATATAAACCCTCGATGTTTGGAAGCTCGAAACATTTCACGGAAACGTTTCTTAAAAGAGGAACGATCTTCGTCATAGCGAGAGTTTCCCGTGTGACTAGTCGTATAATCATCCTCCTTATGCAACTGCCTGTTATCGTTCATAGAATAAAAGCCACCTGATGAGCCTTCCGAATGGCGAGTGTGACGACGTCCACTACTCCATTTATCTCCAGAAACTCCTTCTGAACTTGCTTCCATATCGACAAAACTTGAACCTCCTTGACTGCAGATACATTCCAAGTCTTCCGCTAAATCGTCATGACTCAAAGTGAGCGAAACTGCACGACGACAACGATTGCTCCAAAAAGGTATCTCTAAAACAGGTTTCGAGTGCGAACTATGCAAACCATCTTCGGACGAATTGCCTTGTTTCTCCTGTTTCGATAACAAAGGAACAAAACTACTGTTTCTCATCGTGTCTAACAGCGAATGCCTCCTTTCCGTACGATAATTGAGCACTGCTCGCCGATAAATTCTTTCACTTGGAGCCATCAAACGAAAAATCTCGTCATTCTTGAACACCTCTTGGCACATCTCTGAGCTGGATTCAGAATCGACCATACAATTCTCCAAACTTTTGATTTCCGATGGATCCAATCCTTCTTCAGAAACCAGGGAATTTTCATGCGATGAGACAGGTGACATGGAATAAAACTTGAGCCCTACACACTCATCTTTCCATTCTTGAACAACTCGTTTCGAAAAATGATTCAAGTGAATCTCAGGTTGTGAAGCTAACAATTCCAAGTTTGGAGAAATGAGTTTGTCATCCAGGCTATTGTCCTTTTGGCAGAGATCAGGTTGACAGCTCTGCTCTTCTGCTTTCTGTTGTGGGCGACAAGTTACAGCGCTAATACCTTGCAAACTGTCCAATGAACTGCTTTCATATTTCCGTACTAATACATCAGACACAATAGGTTGGGACACTTTGGTCAAACCTTTGTTTTCCATCTATCTACCGACGAGCAAAAGCACAGGAATATTCACACACAATGAAAACTGTAGCGCTTCCAAAGAAAGCCTAGTGGTTGATGAAACACCAACAGGAACTAGAATGACTTTCAACAAAGGAAACAAGCTGGTGCGATCGTTCACGCTGCAGAAACGAAAGCTGAAACGACCGTCGCCCGGTTTCCAATATTACACACAACGCAGATGAACAAACGAAAAATACTAGTATACGCAATTACTTGCAGTAATGATGGACGCTGTTCCTACTATAGCCAGGCTACTCGAATAGACCAAGGAAAAAGCCTGGCGTGTCTTCCCCACTCTCTCGCTCTCTCTGCGTGCAGACACCAAGTTGAAAATACAATTGGCGCGCTTCCCTGCGAATCGTGTCAAATTTCCCCCCTCTTCCTTTTTTACACAAGAAAAATGGCCAACGCATTGGATATCGCTGTCTCTCTTCACTGCACACATTTATTCGTCTACAAGGGTGACGTTTTGGCGGGCTCGTTGCAGAGCCACCCAAACGATCCACGTTTGCGTGGCTGCATCTCCTTTATTTGTATCCCTAGCATTTTTCTACTTGCCATTTTTACGTGACATTCTTGCCTCTACAAAATATAAATGACCTATATTACAGTGGAACCGCCAACCCATAGGAGTACCTCTCCACCACCGTTACAATACGCTCGTACACCACGCTGCTTCAAAAAGAAGAACCGCTGCTACCACCTCGCTTGCTCAACTCCTCTTCAAGTACTTGCTTCGCTCCACGTATCTTGCTCTGAAGATAAATACTGCCACCACGAGAAGGATCATTCACGGATTCCAGAAACTCATACTTTTTCAATATATTCTCCCAAGAATCACCTTTTGATACTCCTAAAATATTACAAGCTTCTTCGACGGACATTTTTCCTTCTTCACGAAAAACTTGACCTGCTGCTCCCGCTGCAGTGCCTCTTACTTGAGCGTTGTACAGAGCCTGCCTGTAAGCTTCAAGAAACGCACGAAATAAGTATGTACCGCCCACAATAAGGAGCTGAGCGAGGAACTTGGGAACGGGCATCGAATAAAACAGACGCCCCTCGCATAAACCAATCCCACCCAAGTACGGCAAATCACAAGAACTATAAAAAGAACCTTGGATACCTGTTGAAATTATTTTTAAACAACTTTAAAAAAATAAAAGAAAATCGTCAATTTTAGAGAAATTTCCTATAAATGTGAAACTCAAAATTAACATCGCATAGTTACTAAGGAAGTGAATTTCGCTCACTTCTCAACGGAAAATTTAAAATTTAATAAAATTGAGATGCCAGAAAAATTGAAATAAAGTTGAAAAGTTTAAATTGAATTATTAAGAGTCCTGATTGAATAAAATGGACGCAAGCTTTATTGAAAATCATTCTGGCTATATTGTATTTTTAATTTTTATTTTGCAAGTCCATGATTTCAATTTATGCCCCAGTTTTTGGGTCCAGCTCAGATTGAGATACTCCTAAGCAGAGCTACTGTTGCTGAAACTTTTCTTGGTATAGATGTGGGCTCCTCTTGCGTCGGTTTAGCCATTGCACAACATGGGTAATTTTTTTTCTTTTATCATTGGTCGTGTTTTTAAATATTTTTCAGTAGTAGGGTAGCTTTTCCGTTGTCTTGGTTTAAACGGACGGGGCCGGTTGGTGACGCAAGAACTGTTCGTCAGATTTTTATTGACAACGGTGTTCAAGTTTGTGTTTTTGGGTATCCCCTCACACTTTCTGGTGGTGAAGGCGAAAATGTGAGCAGTTGAATTTTTTTGCTTTATGTAATATTAATTATCTTAGTGCCGTAAAGTTGCACTGTTTGTGAAAGGTTTGCAAGAAAACGGTGCGTTTTTTAACACGCAAGTTCATAGCTGTTTATTCTGGGACGAAAGATTCTCTACGCAAGTGGCAAAGCGAGTTGTTTTACGGAGTAAGAAGAATTGGAGAGAGTTACGAGATCCAACAAAGGACAGAATGAAAAAAGAAGTAGACAAATATTCAGCAGCCTTTTTGCTGCAAACTGTTCTTGATCGTTTTCAATAACTTGTAGTTAATTTTTTAATTGTTTATTTGACAACTTTTTTAATTGAAAGCATTGATGAGATTATAGAGGAGAATGCTTTGCTTTTTCAATGATTCCGTTGTCTTCATGCAGTAGCATCTATACATCAAGGATTCGTCGTCCGAGTCGGTACTTGTCAAGCTCGTACCTGGTTCGCATCCGTTTCAAAAAGCCTAGAGAGTTTTTCATATTGTTGAGGATACAAGCCTAGTTGCATAGATTTTTTTATTCTTAGATTGCATTCTACGATAGCATAGTTGTTTGTTCTCTCTTGAGGTTGTATGCCCACACACAGATAAACCATGAATGCCCATATTATTTCGAAAATGAGGATACTGTTTGTTGGGGGACAGAGGATGACTCAGATGGTTGTCGCCATATGAAACCTTTACTTTGGTATCCACGTTTATTGGTTCCGTCCTCTCCAACAACCCATTTGCAAGTTTCTGCAGCATCCTCAGTTTGCTTCTCTTCTAGGCGCTTTTTTAGTTCGAGATGGGTAGATCGTGTTCGCATTGTCGTTTCAGGAGGCAGTGGAGGTCCAGGTTTATCCACCTTTACTAGAGATCGTAATCATGAGTGTGGTGCACCAGATGGCGGCAATGGTGGTCGAGGAGGCAATGTTTATATCGAGTCTCGAACGGATTGCAAAAGTTTACCTAGCTCACAAAAAAAGTTTCGTGGTGAGTCTGGAGGCACAGGAGGTCGATATTGTAAAGACGGAGCGAATGGAGAGGATTATATTATCCGTGTTCCGTGCGGCACTCTAGTGAAAGCAGTTTTTGAATCAGAAACGTCTAGCGATCATCCCAGTCGTGGTATGGCCATCTTGGGAGATTTGAATCAAGATGGTGAGAGAATTCTAGTAGCTTCTGGTGGCAAAGGAGGAAGAGGCAATCATTCCTTTCACAATTCTCGAAAAAAGCCGATAGATTTTTGTGAGCAAGGTTTTGAAGGTCAAACACGTGTAATTGAGTTGGAGTTGAAGTCCATTGCGGACGTTGGTTTGGTTGGCTTTCCCAATGCTGGAAAGAGTTGTCTTTTACGCGCCATTTCTCATGCAAAGCCAAAAGTAGCTCCTTATCCTTTTACCACTTTACGTCCTTATCTCGGTGTTGTACAAGCTCCAGGCGGTGATAGTTTTACTTGTGCAGATATTCCGGGTTTGGTACAAGGTGCTTTTGAGAATCGAGGTCTAGGTCATGATTTTTTGAGGCACATTGAACGCACCTCCATATTGGTTTACGTGATAGACATTGTTGGATATGACGATTTAGATATTGCAGCAACCTTTCATATTTTAAGGAGAGAAGTAGAAATGTACAATCCTTCACTTGTGAGACGACCCTCTGTGATCGCATTGAATAAGATGGACCTCATCAAGACGGATACGAGGTTGTTGGAAATGTGCGAAAACTTTGTTCATGAAATGTCCCACGAGGAAGATATTCCTATCTTTCCCGTTTCTGCACAAGAGCGTTTGGGGTTGTCTCCTTTGTTGTCTTATTTGCATGAAATGGTGGCACGCATTGGAAAAAGGCATCGATGGAGCTCGTCAGATGTAGAGTTTGAAAGAGTACTGTCTCATCTAGTTGAATAGTCTTACATGTTTTTTTTGCTATTTGTGTATATATATATATATATAGATAGATAGATAGCGTCTTGTGTGAAAGAGTCCAAGGATGGCCCGTGGGGAAAAAGAGACTTGGTGGGGAAAGAGGCGTTGGATTTTGTGGAGTTTTTCTTGGTGGGGAAAAAACGACCAACGGCTTATTTATTGTCGGTGGTTGTGGTTGTTGTGTTCTTGTCATGTCATTTCAAAAAGATGAAGAACCACACGATTATTTATTCAAAAGTATGTATATTTTGTATCTCGTTTGTTTTGATATTCATAGGATAGTTGTTCTCGTGGGCGATTCCGGAGTTGGCAAATCCAACTTGTTGTGGCGTTTCACCAGAAATGAGTTTCACCTCGACTCGAAATCCACTATTGGAGTGGAGTTTGCTACCAAAACATTTCGTTTGGAAGATGGAAAGGTGGTAAAAGCACAGATATGGGATACCGCTGGACAAGAACGGTACAAAGCTATCACCGCTGCCTATTATAGAGGTGCCTTTGGTGCTTTGTTGGTATACGATATTACCAAAAAAGTTTCTTTGGATAACATTCCAAGGTGGCTAAGGGAGTTGAGAGAGCATGTAGATAATCAAATGGTGATCATGTTGGTGGGAAACAAGTGTGACTTGCGACATTTGAGACAAGTCGAGACAGAGCAAGGAAAACAGTTGGCGGAAGAAGAGGGAATGTTGTTTGTAGAAACTTCTGCACTGGATTCTACCAACGTGGAGGAGGCATTTGGTCAATTAATTCATGAAATATATCGATTGATGAAGAAGAAGGCACTGGTCAACGAGTCGATGGCCTCGTTTGCTGTGCCACAACATAATAATAGTGTGGTTATTCGAGATCCTACTAGCGCTACAAAATCATCCAAGAAGAAAAAGTGTTGCAGTTGACGACGACATACGTAAAGTTTTATATAAAAGATACAACAACCTATCGAATTGTACGCAGCGCTGTGTTTGTTTGTTGTTGTTTTTTTATTCATCTGTTTCCGTAATATAACCATACTTTGCAATAGATTGTTTGGCCTTGTCTACTTGTTGTTGGAAACAAGTTTGGAACGACATGATATCTTCCCAAGTCTTATTCTTCCAACTGCGATGAAAACGTATCCACAGTTCACAATATCTTTCGTGGATGACTTTGAAGGCTTGTTCTTCGGAACACGCATACAACAACATATCCAAATAGTCTTCATGGACAAGTTGCACAATAGCTGCGGTACAATGAATACCAACACAAGCAAAAGGATAACTGGAAAAAACTATCAACGAATATTTTCTTTTCTCCATGGAATTGCAACTAACCTGTCACTCGCTTCTTTCAACATTTGTAAAGCCAACTCTCTTCTCGTTTCTGCAAAATATACAAGTTGCTGCAATGCCAGTAAACCACCTCCTCTAAAGTCTGTACAAGGATCCAATCCCTGGAAACCAAGTTTTTTCCACTCCTCACTCTTTCTACTGCAGGGTGAAGGAGATGAAACAAGTAACAAATCCCACAACTGTATAAAGTGTCAGATAATTCGATATCCTTTGGTGTCTCTTTGGATATACCTTGAACAGCGTTTCTTCATGTTGTGGATTATCGTGGTCAAATGAAGTAGCTTGTCTCTGTCTTATCTTTTCTTTTAAATATTGAATATGTTTGTACTCTTTTAACACCGAGACGAGTTGTCTATATACACATACATGGGTATACTCAACCACCACAAGAAAAACAGTGCTTACTCTTTGACCTTTTCCGGACTTTGACGCAACTTCACTGTCTTTTCCAAGATACAATTGCTTACCCATTCTTCATCAAATCCCGGGTTATTTTGTATCATATGATAGATGACAGAACAGTTGGGTGTGTGTTGCAGGCTTGACTTGAGTTGCTGTACGGTTTGTGGACCTTGATGCAACGACGTATGGAAAAACTCTTCCAAGTCTTTACAAGGTATGGAATATGTTTTGTTGCTCCGGAATAAAGAAGAGAATACTAGGTTGGTAATTTTTTGAAGAAACTTGTACAAGGTTGCTGTCCAACGCTGCACATAATACGCAATTCTCTCTCCTGTCGTGGTGGTGGTGGTCATTTTTCCCATCCAAAAAAAGATGATGGACAGCAAGTTATTGGCCATCGTACAACTTTGTGCTACCAACGATATCGAAGCCAACTTTAGAAATTGTGCAAGTCTTATTCATGTAAGTTGGAACCTATACATTCATTCCTAGGATTCAATGCGGTGATAAAGCAAGCTGTTGTTCAAGGTGCTCGTTTCGTGAGTCTTCCCGAGTGTTTCGAGTATATAGGCGCCACACCCAAAGATGCGCTTTCCATAGCTCAACCTTTGGACGGCCCTTTATTTTCTCGCTATAGAGAATTGGCTGTGAAAGAACAAGTTTGGCTGTCATTAGCAGGTTTCCACGAACGAGGGCCGGATGACGCTCACATCTATAATTCGCAGGTCGTAGTGGATCCTAGAGGGTCCATAGTTGCTGTTTATCGCAAGTTGCACTTGTTTGATGTCGATATTCAAGATGGTCGTATATCGGAATCGGAAACTACGTTGCCTGGGAATGAGATGGTTCTCGTATGCGATACTCCTATAGGGAACGTGGGATTGACTACTTGGTAAGTGGATATCGTATGTGGATAAAGGTGGTGAATGTGTGTGTGTGTGTGTTTGTATACCAGTTATGATATTCGTTTTCCAGAATTGTATACTTGTCTAGCTGCTTCAGGTGCAGACGTTATTTTGGTACCCAGTGCGTTTTTTCCTTCTACTGGTGAAGCTCATTGGGAAGTTTTATTGAGGGCACGAGCTATTGAAAATCAGGCAAGTGGTTGGTATATATCCATGGTTGGCGGTAGTGGTGGTAATCGAATTGTGGTGGTTGTCTAGGTATATATAGCAGCGGCTGCACAAGTTGGCAAGCATAATGAAAAGAGAACTAGTTTTGGTCACAGTATGATTGTAGATCCTTGGGGAAGTATTATGGGACAATTATATACCATCGAGAATGGCTGTTGTGTATGTCATTTGGATCGCCAAACGATCGACCAAGTCCGACGTGCCATTCCTAAATGGAAACATCGACGTGGAGACATTTATGGCGAATGGAACTATCACCACGTCACACTAAGAAGAACAACGACGAGTGGTGGTTGAGTGGTTGTGGTTTGGTTTTAGTATGGTTGTTGTTGTTGTTGATTATTCCTACAAATATTTCTGGGGTCAAAGGAAATGAAGACCATGTTTCTGTTGCTCGTGTATTTCTTGGTTCAAGACAACTTGTGCCTATCGTTGTATTGCACCATCCCCAAGACAACAACACCAGCCCATGGTTAGAAACAAGCACTCCAAAACTAGATGATATATGGAAGGAAACTTGGGGTTTTGAGTTGGAAAATAACAGTCTTGTGGGAACGATACAACAGACACTGGGCAACGGAAGTAGCAAACTGTTTCGAACCAAGTTGGAACGGTCCAGTCCCACGAGTGTGCAACTGTATTGGGCAGAGTTGCAGTTTACCAAAAGTGGGAAAGAGACTATTACTCGTTGGCAAAAGAGAATGGAGTTGATACAACTACAGCGAGGTCAAGATGGTTGCATAGTTTCCAAGGTAAGAAGAGAGACTGTCTCCATGAAAACGAATGGATGGATGGATGTGTATGTATAGGGAAAATGGACAGATAATACCAGTGGTGGATATGAAAGAGACTGTTTCTTTTCTTCGGAAGACAATGGCAGGTGGTTGATTCGAGTGCAAGCTGCAAACTGTACTGTCTTTTGGTATGGAACTTTGATGCAACAAGAAGCCAAAAAAAAGGTCAACAAGATGTTGGCTCCTATGATTGTCATTATAGCCATCGTCATAACGCGCATGTTTCGGATTTATCTGATACCCAAAGCAAAAAAATACAACTAGAAGAGACATAGGACCTAGAAGAAGAAGAAGAAGAGAGACACATAGATATATATATCATTTCACAACATGCCATGGGAAGAGAGAGAAAAAGAGAGTTTTGCTATCAGAATATTGTGTCGACACCTTAGTTTCCGTGAAGCAGCAATCGTTCATCATTGAATAAATATTCTGGTCTAGCGCATTCTCTTGGTCTTACCTTAAACGAATCTAGGCAAATATTTGGCTGCGTTGCGGGATACTTGTCGATTGCAAGGTTTACACTGAGTTGCGGTATAATACATATGAAGACAAGCTGCCGAACTACACAACAACGATCCTACGAGTCCCGTTCGTACATATCGACCAAGATTGGCTCTTTGTCCTTTTTGGGTTCGCACATGAGAAAACACACAACAACAACGATAATGTGATAGGTACTCAAGGTACGTTTCCAAGTATGCAATCGCTTACCATATAGTGCGTTGGTAATATACAAGCTACCAAAGAAACTCAATACTCCGGTGAATATGCCAATTCTTCGAACGACTCCTGTGCAGGAAGCAGCATCGGGTCTCATAATAGGAGTATAGGGCATATCATAAAACCACTCTTCTTCTTCTTGTTGCAAATAATCTACTTGTGACGAAGGAGAATCCATGCGGAACAAGCCAACAATAAGTATATGAACAGTGTAGGATAGTTACTAGTAGTATTGCTGTCTTGTACCACGACTTGCCGTCCAACCTCAATTCGGGATGATCGACCAATTCATTCCCCAAAACAAAAACGTTAACTATGCAAGAAAAAACCGACTCGTCCTCTGTTCCACCTACAACCATGTCGATCGTGGAACAAGTGGAAAGTAATATGAGAAACTTACAAAACTTGGTGTTGGGTGCGGAAAACTTGTTGAGAACAAAGAGCATACAAGAAGGAGCTTCACCTATGGCACTGGAACAACTTCGGGCATCGTTGGAAGCTGCAAAGGAGAAGATGATGGAAGCAGCAAATATTCGTGGAATTATAAAGCGGCACGCTTATGTGGGTTATTTTTGTGAAATAGTACGCATTTAACCCAAGTATAAATAGGCACAGGAGAGAAGGAGAGCCGAGAAGCGACACAGTTTGTCCAAGGAAGAGTTGGAAAAGTTGAGTTGGAATATTGCTCGAGCAAGTGTCGGTGAAAATAGCAATTATCGAGGTACAAAGGTGGTGTATAAGAGAGAAAAGTTCGCGCGTACAAGGGAACAGTGGAACAGTTATGCTTTGGAAGCTGTTGCACCGTGTCGAGCAGATTGGACACAGTTTCCTCCAGCACTGATAGGAAATGTTGGAAGGTTGATGCATTTTGGTATATTTTTGAAAGAAACTACAACGACCGGTCACTTTTACCCTTATGCGGTTCGGGTGTTTGGGACGCAAGAAGATGTGCAGTATTGGAGTTGGAGTAAATATTACATATTTCGGTTGCTATCGGAAAGAGCACAAGCAGCACTAAGTTATTATTTGGAACGAATTGTATATACAGAAGATACAGTAGAAAAGGGTTTGGATGCCTTACTGTTCTGGTTGCTGGCACATGAAAGGTTGGAGGAGTGGCAATTGAGTTGGGATATGACTGGCAATAGTTTCGTGCCGGCTTGTATAAGAAGCTTTAAAAATCCGTTGCAAGTTCCTGCCAGGCATCCTAGAACTTGTCTTTCCCCAAAACACCGAAAAATGAACACGTTCATAGGAATACATTCTTCATAAAGAAAATTTATATATATGTATATATATATATATATATACCCAGTACTATTCACACACGCACAAAAACAACTAGTCGCATTTCTGGGAAAACGTATACCAACAATTATTACTAATTCTACTTTGCAGTTCTACAAACAGGAGAATAGAATATTCACAAAGAGAGATAAATTCAGAGTTAAACGGAAAGTGCTGGACTAAAACGGAGATGCGCATAGCTCTTGTCTACTGCAGATAAAAAGGAATTCGTACGGATACGATTTCTACGCCGTTTCACATCTCCTCCTCCTCCATGAGCACGACAAATTGCTTCCGATTTTAGTTCCGAATCTGCAACTAAGCCTTTCAAAGATAAACGAAACCAAGCATCCCGAACCATTGGATTCTCGGAACGCTCAGGAGGAGAGTTGGTAATGATTCCATAGTAACTCTTCTCATCTATGGGATAGTCGAAATCCTCCAAATTCGTCGAATAACTTGTGCATTCACTCACAAGACTGGTCTTGCTCTTTTCAGGATCCAGACCCTTGGCTGAAAAACAACTTTGACTTCCAGTATCAAATACACAAGTCCAGCGGTTTTCACAAGTCTTAGGATTGTTGCAGGGTGAAGGACTCGAACACCAGTCTATGCTCTCCGCTTCTTGCTTATCTCCTGCGCCAAATGCAGAATTACACTCACATCGTCTCGAAACGTCGCTAATATCCCCAACAGATCCACCATCTTCAAAAGTTAACCAGGAGCCACCACTAAAGGATGAGCCCGTAGCAACACTCATTTTTTCACTGTTTTCTCTAGATATATAACCATTTTCGCGCACAAGTCCGGGAGAATCGCCATCATACCTAATAAGCGACAAATTATGGAACGGTGTTACTCTTCTAGGTTTCGGGCAATATAATGGGCACTTGGAGTTTGTTGTGTTGATTGGTTTAGTCTCGAAATTTCTCCAACTCGTTGACTCCTGAACTTTCTCTACTGGAACGCTGCTACTGCTGACTTGTTGGGAGAGCTCCATATTCTTCTGAAGAAGGATGAGATCTGCAAATTGTCGAAAACCCGAAAAGAAGAAAGGATGAAGAACCCAAGATATTATAAAGTCAATCGGATGAGAAACCACCCCCCAAAGTACTTTCACGAGCCAAATACGAAAAAATAGATCCAAACCCTGTATATAACGAAGCAGCCTTATGCAATTCCCTACACGTCCAACGCACTTTTGGTATACTGCAAAAGTTACTGGCGTTGGCAGGCTAACAGACATAAACAACTCGAAATCATTCCAACAAACGAATGCAGCGACGTTAAATCTTTCCTAGTGACCGACAAGAATATCTTTTGGGCAGGATTGGCCGAGGGTGCGGAATGTGATTCTTCTGGAACTTTTGTTGGCGCAAAAAGCATCTTTTCCACTGTGCAACGCAATTTCGTACGAACCTCGTCTTAAGAGTCTGTTCAAGGCCACAGTGCTATGTTGCGAAGCTTGGTGCTTAACCATCCACGTTGAGCTTTTATTTTTATCTCTGGTCTTTCTCGTATAGGACACTGATAGGCAAAAACCTCGGACACTTGGGACTTTCGAGGTCTATCGTAATAAACACTAAATTTGTAAAGTTATCTGCTGCTTGCAGTCGAAACTTCAGGATGCCTTGTGTTGAGGCATCAGCTGGTGCTTGGTTGACTAAGATTCTTCCAAAAATATCTTGGATACCTAGAGGAAAAAAATCCATCGAAAAAATGTCGACGCGAACAGCCACTCCAGACAAGGGCAGGGAACCACGACAGTGCTTGCTTGTTGACACAGGCGGAGGAGGAGGAGGTGATACAGATGTCTTCTTTTACAAGGGAATATTCTCGATTTGTGGAGCTAGCCAGCTAGCCTATTGTGGAGCCCTTTGTTTCGTACCTTGAACTTGTTACACCGCTAGTAGTTTTAAGGTTTCTACTACTGTATTTCTTGCTCTGCCCAGTGTTGTAACCGAAACAAGTAAATTTGAAGCCATGGTTACGATCTTCGCGTCTTTTGAATACTTTTACAGTTGGACCGCAAGCAAGTGAAAGTAGTCTTTGCTGCTTGAAGTGTCACGCTCTTGTTTGGGGGACGTCAGGACCATTATTGTGACACTTCCCTCTTTTTTTATGAAGTAGGGTCTATTTTATGGTTTCCTTTTCGCAAGCTTTCAGTCAAAGTATATATATATATATATATATATATATATATATATATATATATATATATGTGGAAACTTGCGTCACGGAAGATACCAAGTTTTGAAGTGGGTTTTACTTTTCGACAAACGAAAGGCAATCATAGCAGCTAGTTTGCTTTTGTACTAGTACATGAGTCGTTGCAAAGGCAACTTTTTTTAAAAAATATAGACTAGTCCAGCGAGACTTGATCACCTATCCCAACGCCCCAAATACTTGTAAACTCCATGAAATAAATAGTAACCATAAGAAACACGTAGCAATCCTCTCAGCACGATAGTGTTTCTCATCCTTGGCAACGTTTCGCACGGATTGTCTCAGGCACCAGGAAATATTTTCCAGAACATCGGCACCGTAGAGGAGAGCAAGCGCCTCCAAGAGATGTGATCTTGCTCTGTGGCGCTTCCACGTTGCAGCAACTCCTCTGATTGCCCCACGTGGAACAAAATTAAACGGTCAAATCCTCAGCAGAATCCGCTCTCAAAATTGATTGGCAGAGAAGGTCCCTGAAAGCCCATTTGCGCGCGAAACAGATTAGCGCTCAATTTTCTTCTGCCAAAATCCAATTCACCGCGCCAAAGCCAAGTGAGCTTTGCTTCTTGTCCACGATTTACTGTAAACAACCAACTCATGGCAACGATAACTTCGACAACTGGTGTAGAAAGACGTAATAATGAAGGTAAGGGCCGTGTCTGAAGCGTTGAAGAGGTTCTCTTATACACGAGCCTTAGGAAACTCAAGGAACCAATATGTTTTGGATTTGGAGTCTCTAACGCTACCTGACCTTCTCAACGGAATTAATCCGGACCTCCTTGAAGATATGAAAGCTCAAACTCCAAGTGTTTTGAGAGCTCTCATGGAGCAGGAGAGGCTCTTGGCAGATTACAGCTCTACCAATAGCACCGACATATCGTCCTTCCTAGGAGGCACGGAGAATGACACGGACGTCTCTAGTCTTTACGGTGGAGATTATTTTCTTCCTTACGGGGAGCCGCCTCTTCAAGCCTCTTCAAATAGAAGTTCGGTGAATCACGAGACGCTTGTTGGATTTCATTCCTATGAACAACAACAACAACAACAACAACAGCAACTATTCAATCCATTTCCATCTGCTAGCAATCATGATGGTCAGAACAGACGCAAAGCAGTGTTTAAAGATGACGGTTTGGAAGTGTTGCAAAACTTTCGAAAGTTCTCGGTTGAAGAATCGGCATCACCACTTGAAGAGAGAAAGCAGAGTCGACCTAGTTCAGAAAATTTCAACAATTCATCCATATTTGTTAGCAAAAACAAGCGTTACTCGGTCGAAGCACTGAGTAGGCAGCCTAAAACGAGCTCTGTATCAGCAAGTGAAAAGCTTTCTGCCGACAGCATGATATCACCTCAGAAGAGAAAGGACTTGAATGTGGCAGATGATGAGAGCAGCTTTTTCAACATTGAGGAGTCCGAGAGCTGTGCAACAAGCAATGTCACATCGAGCATTGCTCCAACGGAGAAGAAAGCAATGAGGTTGTAAAATGCTTCGACCTTTTTTTTATTTGCTCAATCCGTTTGTCTAGGGCCGAAAGGAATCGTCAGTCTGCTGCTGCTTCTCGCGAGAGAAAGAAACAACACATTCGAGAACTCGAGAGGAGAGTGTCCTTGTTATCAGCTGAAAATGCCCATTTACAGTTGGAGCAGCTTAACTTGGTCAAAAGTAGACTTGAACGTGAGAAACAGCTGATCGAAGAAAATCGTCGACTGAAGAATGAGGTAAGAAATTCCTTGCTTGATTTATGTTATGTGTGGTATTCATTGGAATCGACATCCCTAGGTAAAATTTCAGGAGAAGGTTATTCATGATAAGCAGTCAAAGATATTTGAGCTTCATGAAAAGCTCACAAAATCTTCGTCTCGTGGGGCCTTGGAAAAACGGGTGACTTGGACTCCCAGTTCGGGAGAGAGTTTGTTTGAAGACTAGTTGTATATGAGAGAGAGAGAGAGAGTAGACTGATCTTCTATTCATTGAAATATCATAGAATTGGTTATTTTTTTAATAAATCCTGTTTTCAGAAAATTTCAAATTTATACTGCAGCAAGTGCATCATTCAAGTCTTCCAACAGATCATCGATGTCTTCTATTCCCACAGATATCCGAATAAGTGTATCATCGATTCCCAACTGCTGACGGACTTGTGGTGGAACGGAGGCATGCGTCATGAGTGCCTAGAAATGAAAACGTAAAAAACCGAAAATGATTCTACATGGTTTGCTTTCACTTACTGGATGTTCAATAAGGGACTCTACTCCTCCTAGACTTTCTGCCAAAGTAAAATACTTGCATTGCTTCAGAAATCTTTCAGCTCCTGCCAAATCGCTATCGAGAAAGAAGGTAATCATTCCACCAAAGCCATGTTGTTGTGATTTTGCAATTTCATGTTGTGGATGTGACTTCAATCCTGGATAAAGCACTTTTTTGACCTAGAAAATTGCAAAAATATATTGCCAACATTCTTCAACGAATAGATAACATACCTTGGGATGCTTCTCCAAAGTCGCAGCAATTTTCATCGCATTGGCTTCATGCTTTCTCATTCGGATGGCTAACGTCTTCAAACCTCTGTTGGCCAAATAGCAATCAAAAGGGGACGGAACACCTCCAAGACTATTTTGAAGGAATCGAATTCGCTGTCCCAAAGAATCGTCATTCCAACTAACGACTCCCATAATGACATCCGAATGTCCATTGATGTATTTCGAGACGCTATTTAACGAAAGGTGTGCACCCAACTCCAAAGGCCGCTGGAAATAAGGAGACATAAAGGTGTTGTCTACTACCAGTATAGCACCATGATTGTTAGCTATAGAAGCTATTTGACGAATATCGACAATCTATGAGAAAGATTAGGAAACACCTCAACGACATGCTATTTCACCATACTTTCATGGTAGGATTGGTAGGAGATTCGATCCAAATCAACTTGGTATTCTTTCTCAAGGCAGCCTTTACTTTTTGCATATCTTCAAAATCGACAAACGAGAACTCCAAGTGAAAGTTGCTTGCCACTCTTCGAAAATATCTTTGAGTGCCTCCGTACACATCATCTATGCAAACGATGTGGTCACCTGCTTCGAGAAGGTGAAGCAGCGTCACCGTTGCCGCCAAACCACTTGAAAATGCAGCTGAATCTATTACAAGATGTCATACCATGACAGATTCCAAGTTACAAGAAACTTACCTTTTCCACCCTCACAGGCAGCCACGCAACGCTAAGCAGCTGTGAAAGTGTAATTGCAGCAGATAAAACAAAACATACCTCGAAAGCTTGTCTAGTAGGGTTATTGGAGCGTGAATAGTCAAACTTGGTGGGTTTTCCAGGAGAGCTTTGAGCAAAGGCTACCAGGTTCGGTGTGTGTAAGCTGGTACAAGTCTGTTCGTTACTACTTACTTGTGCTAAGAGAGATGGGAGGAATCACAGCGCCTGTTGTAGGGTCTGGATCTTGACCTAGCAAAGTTTTCAGTTACTTTTTGATAACAAGTCTTTGCAACGAACCAACATGGATTGCCGCAGTTTCGAACTTCATGAGGACAAGACAAAAAATTCGCTTGGACAAATCTTGGTCGATCGCGATTTTTTGGGAAAAGTTCCAAAGTAAATGGCTCAAAATTAAGGGTACGTAAATTCTCTAATTTCACAAATGTGTTTTCCAACTTTTGCCAAAACGGAAAACACGATTTTCCGTCAGTGACTAGATTTTTTTCGTAGAATGAATGAATCACCAAAGCAAGGCTGTTCAGTTTATATTGTGGCCTGTTCTGCGAGGCAATACCTGCAGTATATTTCTCAGAATGGCCTTGAAATGGGAAATGTAATTTCCTTCAGAGTCTAGAAGGGGATGTTGCTCCTACTAATCTCAGATCTAAAATATCTGCTCTGAGAGTATATTTAAGGAGAAATAATATAGTGCTAGATGAGCAGAAGGTCAGGGAAGTGACAAAGGAGTACCAAAAAACGAAAGGCAGAAACTAGACACCAGCAGGAAGAGAGTCGCTACGAACCCTTCCTACCAGAAAACAAAAAGGCCGAAGTTACTTTCTTATACTGACTTGTCTCAGATTAAGTTGGTAGCTTCAGAACTTTATGGCTCTCATAGGCTAGCTTTCTTGGCTAGAGTCTTCACTGCAATTAGAATTTCTACGTTACAGAGCATATTCTACTCCAACTTGAATTCCTATGAGCTTAACGGAGTTGGTGGCCTCAGTATAGAATCCAATCTATCAAAGACAAACAGTTGCGAAAGAAAAGAATTTATTCATATTATCAGAAACACAGACCCGGAGCTTTGCACTATAGGGGAACTCCCTCGCCTCATGGTAGCAAAGTGTAAATATAATATTCCATCGGCAAACGAAAAACCGTTTGCTGTGGAATACAACGAGCATAATACTTTGCTAAAAAGAATTCATAAGGTTAATAACATTGTCCTTATGAATGTTACTCATAGTTGCAGACATTTTGCAGTCAACTACTTGAGATCAAAGGGAGTTCCCATAGTGAAATCCAACAACAAGGGCTATGAGGATGTTACAGCCAGATTCTATCTGACACACCCGTCAAAGCAGCCATCAAAGCGTTGGCAAGTGTAGAGTCCAGTACAGATATTCCCAGGTCTCTAGTCACGTCTTCTTTTGAAATGATAAAGCGATTCTGTTTCCGCTCGTTGGAGCCAAACCGTCGCTTTTATGGATTTATAGGAACTGTCTATTTACAAGATGCGACTGTAATACTTGTACCTGAACTAGAAAAGGACGAAGAGTTCAGACAATTTAAGAACCAAATTCCATTCTCTAAGGACAGAGACGAAAAGGCAGGAGAAAGACTCAGAATGAGACAGGAAATATTTCAAAAGTTGGAAGAGCAAAAGATGATTCGAAGGAAGAAACCAAAGAACTCTTCATATGACCCCAGAAATGGAATTTATATGGAGAGATATTTAACTGTAGTACGTGAAGTTGCTGAAGAGTAGACGCAAGCCAATATATATATATTCAGATAGAAAAGCTTCTACGAAAATACAACCAAGACAAAGAGGCCGTACTTAGAAGAATTGAACAAGATACTAAAAACATAACTATCGAAGAGTTTCTCAACTCACTGTTGGATGGTACTTATTATGCTATGCATAATATGAAATAAAATGAACTCTTGTTGATAGTTTCTTTACAACTTCTCCTAATAACTTTGCTTTCTTAGTAGAGTTACAGCCTCAACTGTGTTATAGCAGAAGTCACGTCAGATCCTGTTTTTCGCGGCCTAGTGGGTATTGCGACTCACAGCCACTTTAAGTTCTCTTGTGGATTTTTCATAGATTTGTAGTCCGCTTATGCGTCCGTTTAGTAGGATGGCTGCAATCGCCTTTTTTTGGTAGATTTCTGCACATCTTTCTTAACTTTGTCATAGATAAACATTCCGCATTTTTTTATTTTTCACTACGATCGCGTCGCAGTATGTTTTAATGTGGGATATACTCTACTCCATGCTACAAATACTGCTGAAGCTCCGTTCTCGAAACTATTGATTAGTTCTTCATTCGCAATGAAGCGACCTCCCTTATCCAATATATAACTGAATTTGGCACCTTTGAACTTTATTCCTACATAGTTGGAGTTGCCTTTCGATCTGCCCTTGACTAGCGATTTGGTGAGCAACTGCTTTGCTGCACTTTTGGTTCCGACGATGGTGTATGTTCTTATAATCAGTTTTTGAGCACTGCGCCCTACAATCCACATTTCGCTTATAAAGTTTCGAGAATATATGAAAACCAACGCGAGGCAGACCAAACCCACTACGGAAGCAATCTATACACAAATAAGAAAGAACAATGGAATAAGAATGAATATTTTCAATATGCACTACTTACTCCCGATATATTTCTTGCCAGGAAGGAAGGATTCTCATCTTCCTTTTTCTTTCCATTCAGCTTTTCTGCTAGCCAAATTCCTAGTTGTGAACTGGATAGAAAAGTCAGGAAGAAAAAGTGCCAACCCTTTTTCGCATCATATATCAGAAACTGTGGTTCCTTTGTTCCTTGTTGGTCGCCTTCGTGCTTTGTTTCTTCCTTTGCAGAGACAGTGCTAGTATTCGTACACGGACGGGAGGAGGAACGAGTCTTCCATCCGCTATTCTTATTATGAATACTATTGAAACCAAGCGCCTGTTGTCCTGTTGAGGTTTTCAATGATAGCAACTGCATAGTTGCAGGTGTTTTCCATAAACTTTGGCTTTTTCTCCAAAGGTCGTTCCTATTCGTTTCTGCAAGTTGCAGCAGCTTCTCATTTCTGACAACATAAGATACGTTAGCCAACTGCCTACTAAAGCCATTTAGACTGTTGCCAGTGCCTTGTTGTTGAATAAAAGAATAGCCAACTTGATACTTTTTTGTTGGTCGGTGGAGAAGAAACTGTTTCGGTATCCACTGTCTCGCACCTAAGAATCGATGCCACATGTGAGAGAAGTATCCAAACTTGTTTTTTTTCTGGATAAAGATATTGGACTAGTGTTTATAAAATGTTCAAGTGCTCGAGTTTGTTGTTTTGATAAAAATGGTAACGAGGCAATTACAATTACTAACGACACTTTTCACTCACCGTCATGGCGGAGGAGAACGAGTTGTGGATCGGAAAGACGATCACAAGACTTTTATTATTAAAGAAAGTTAGTTTTTGGTGGAGAGCAGACGTAATATTTACAGTTCTTTTGTTCTCCCTTGTTGCTAGTTTGAAGTTGCAAACCAACCTTTTGGAGAGTGACCTGAGCTTTGGCTTGGTTCTTGGGTCCTCCGCTACTGTTGTGGTGCTCATTCTCTTGTTACAGTATTGGTCAGTTGCTTTTAGGAAATGGGTTGGATATTCTTCAGCAAATTACAACACTGCAACTCATGTGATGGTTTATCCGAGACCACACAAGGGGAATATCGAGTTGCTTCCTTTGCAAGTCGAAACCAACCACACGAAAGAACCCATCAAATATTTTATTTTTCAAAAGCGTAGATTTCAGTATTCTACTGTTCACCAACGATTTGAAAAGTTGAAATATCCAGCAGAAGAGCCATTAGAGTTTTATACTTCTAACAAGGGACTGGATTCCGTCGAAGAGATGTTGAACAGGCTACGAATATATGGAGAAAACCGTCTGGAAATTCCCGTACCATCGTTCTTAGAGCTGTACAAGGAACAACTATTGGCGCCATTTTTCGTGTTTCAAGTGTTTTGTGTATTACTTTGGTGTCTCGACCAGTATTGGAGATATTCTGTCATGACTTTGGGTATGTTGTTGCTATTTGAAGCCACTGTAGCCAATGGAAGAAGGAAGAGTCTTCGTGAACTTAGAGGGATGAGAAATAGACCTTATCAGTTGTACGTATATAGATGTCGAAAGTGGGAAGAGATTCCATCCACAAAGATAGTTCCTGGTGATATTATCTCTGTGACGAGATCAGCGGAATCCGATCTTGTCGTTCCTTGTGATTCGCTCGTGTTGAATGGAAGTATTGTTGCAGATGAGTCGTTACTAACGGGTGAGTCAATTCCTGTTGTAAAGGATGCTTTGAGTTTGGTATCGGAAGTGGATCCTCGTCGTCCTTTAAATATGCGAGGAGAAGATAAGAATTGTGTGATATTTGGTGGAACAAGGCCCCTTCAAGTAGTTGTATCCGAGTCCTTTCCTTTGAAAGCTCCAGACAACGGAGCTATTTGTTATGTCTTAAGAACGGGTTTTGGTTCTATTCAGGGAAAGTTGATGCGAACTATTTTATTATCCACTGAGAAAGTATCTGCAAATACAAAAGAAGCTGCATTTCTTATTCTATTCTTGCTATTCTTTGCTTTGATATCGTCAGCATATGTATTGAAAAATGGTTTGGAGACTGAAGAACGGAGTCATTTTGAACTTTTGTTGCATTGCGTGTTGATTATTACTTCTGTAGTTCCACCAGAGTTGCCTATGCAGTTGGCAATGGCAGTCAATTCAAGTTTGGTTGCTCTAACCAAAGAAGGCATCTTTTGTACGGAGCCATATAGGATTCCTTTTGCAGGAATGCTGGATATATGTTGTTTTGATAAGACAGGAACGATAACTCAGGATAATTTGAGGCTTAATGGCTTTTGTTTTCCTGCCGTGTGGCAAAGCGAACAGGAAAAGAATGAAGAAGAAAATATGCGTCGTTTTTCTCCCAGTCCTATTCATATGGCGCCATTAGAAACACTTGTAGTGATTGGTGGTTGTCACTCTGTAAGTTGTGTGGATGGAGAATGGATAGGAGATCCTTTGGAAACTTGTGCCTTGAAGGCTTTGGATTGCACTTTATCCAAGTCGAATACGTTTTCCTTCAAATATGGAGCAGACTTTTCTAAAAAGTTTACGATTCGAATTGTACATCGTCATCGCTTTTCTTCCGCGTTGCAAAGAATGAGTGTGATTGCGGAAGTAGAAACGAGTTCAAAGCATTCAGAATGGAGAGTACTTACAAAGGGATCTCCCGAAGTTATTGCTCAGTTACTGAAAGAACCAGTTGATGCCACGTATCATGAGGCATATATGTCTCTTGCAAGACAAGGAATGAGAGTTATTGCCTTGGCCTATAAGACATTGGACCGCTCCGTGTCCAGCAATGTGGCTAGTGCCATGGAACGTTCTAAAGTGGAGAATAATTTGATATTTGCAGGCTTTGTAGCTTTTGAAGCTCCCGTGAGAAAAGATTCCAAGAAAGCTGTTCGTGCTTTGAAGGATTCTTCTCACAAAGTTTCCATGATCACTGGAGATTCCGTGTTGACTGCAGTTCATGTTGGTCGTCAAGTGGAAATAGTGGAAAGGCCTTGTTTGATTGCACAAGTTGTTCCGACTTTATCGACCGAGTTGGAATGGATTTCGGCTGTTTCAGGAAAACACAAGCGTGCCTATCGACGAGGTCAGTTGGAGTCACTCGCTGAAAAATACGATCTTTGTATTTCTGGAGATGCTTTTGAGTTGGCTGCACAGATTGAAGGCGACTATTTTTATCGTCACTTGTCTTGTTTTTGTATTTTTGCTAGAATGAGTCCCAATCAGAAAGAAAGGATTCTTACAGCTTTGAAAGATAGCGGTTATATTACTCTTATGTGTGGTGATGGAACCAACGATGTCGGTGCACTCAAACATGCCCATGTTGGAGTTGCTTTACTGTCTGTAGTAGGAAATAGCTCAGCAACAACAACAACAACAAAAACTGTTGGAAAGGAAGTAAATCTGCGTAGGGATAGGCGAGTCTCAAAAGCAACGGCAGCTCCAGTTTCCAGTCCGAGTGTTGTGTCGAATAAGAAAAACGCTTCGCATCCAGTTGCTGCAAGTAATAGTAAGTCTGATTGGTTCAAAAAGTTGGAATCGTTGCAACAGGAAAGCGCAGAGGACGAAGTTCCACTAGTGAAGTTAGGAGATGCCTCCATAGCTTCCCCTTTTACTTCGAAGAACATGAGCATCGATTCTTGTCTTTCTATAGTTCGACAAGGCCGTTGTACTTTAGCTACTACTATGCAAATGTATCAAATTATGTCGTTGAATTGTCTAGTCTCTGCGTATAGTCTTTCTGTATTGTATCTGCAAGGTGTGAAATTTGGAGACAAACAAATGTCCACCACAGGTTTTCTATTTGCCATAGTGTTCTTCTTGATTTCTCGGTCGAAGCCCCTCAAGAAGCTGTCGAAAGAAAGACCTCCCAGTTCGATATTTTCTGCATATATGTTTACTTCTATGATGGGACAGTTTATGATACATACAGGAGCATTGGTATTGACCAACTATTATGGCAAGCAGTATCTTCCTAAGGATGTGGATATGAACATCGATGGTAGTTTCAGTCCCAACATATTAAACACGATGGTGTTTTTAGTATCTACCGCGCAACAAGTTGGTATATTTTCCATCAATTATCGCGGACATCCGTTCATGGAAGGACTTTTTCAGCGGCGTGCTTTATGGATATCCTTGGCAGGTACCTTTGTAGGGATGCTATTGGCTGCTGCTGAAGTGCAACCAGAATTAAATGCAGCATTGGAGCTTGTACAATTTCCCGATACGAAACTTCGAATGATTACTTTGCATTTGATGATATGGGATAATGTTTTGGCTTTTCTTTTGGATCGATTGGCATACAAACTATTACGTTAGCAATAAAAGCGACAAGCGCATTTTTTCCCTTCGTGGTGCAGAAAGGGCGCCAAAATTTCTCTTACGCCTTTTAGAGAAAGTTTTCGTACCCACAAAATGTTCCAAAGGGAGATGGAAATTTCTCCTCGCCAGAAGGAGATGAGTTGGGTGGTGCAGAAAGATGCCAGCCATGCAGCAGTAACAACAACAACAGCAGCAACTGGTGGCAGCTGAGTGGTAATATGTATTGCTATAAAAGACGACTCGGCTTCTCGTTCGCTAGTCATTCTATACCCTTTCATGGATATGGAAAACCATGGACGGGTCGTTTTTGTACTAGGAGGAACTGGGCACGGACCAACTATCTCCACCTCCGTGGCCACAGCGTTTCACAGTTGATTAGAATAGGAATCCATTGCAGACTTTTTCAAGATAGGAATTTGGTGCAAGGAAAAGAAGATACTGTTACTGACAATGTAACACAAAACAACAACCACAATGACAGCAACCACAATCCGAACGTTCCATTTCCCAATCTCAAGAGAGAAAAAGACGACTTGAAAAGAGTTGGTCTCGTGGTTTCTTTATCTGCTGCACTTGCAGGTGTCTTGTTTCCGGTATTTGGTAGCCAAACTGCAGTGGAATATATCACAGCGTATATCATAGAAGAAAGCTTGTCGGTGGATAATTTGTTCGTATTTCTGTTGATATTTCAATATTTTATGGTTCCTAGAGCTTCTCAGGACCGCATTCTATTTTGGGGTATATTAGGAGCAACTGTATTGAGAGGACTGATGATATGGTCTGGTACAGAATTGTTGCAACACTTTCGGTTCATGTCTCTCGTATTTGGTGGCTTTTTATTGTATTCCTCATTTCAGTTTCTATTTTCTCAACAAGATAGTCCAACCAGTATGGAAGAAAATAAGATATATCGTTTTGCTACCCGTTGGATACCCGTCACATTTGAAAAGGATGTCGATCCCAGTGCGTTTTTTGTTTATCGCAGGGATTCACAAGGGCGTCAAAAGTGGTTGGGAACTCCGCTTTTGTTGGTATTGGTGATGATCGAATTGTCGGATGTTGTGTTTGCTCTCGATTCTATTCCTGCAGTTTTGAGTGTTTCTAATGATCGATTGGTTGTATATGTTTCCAATTTGATGGCTATTTTAGGTCTTCGCTCGTTATTCTTCGTGTTGAATGACTTGATAGACAAAATGCGGTTTTTGAAGCCTTCTTTATCGTTGGTGTTGGGGTTTATCGGATGTAAAATGTGTGCACAATACTTTGGAAGAGAATGGAACTCTATTGGGTCGTTGTTCGTCGTGTTGAGTATTCTGTCTGTTGGTATTTTTCTGAGTTGGCGTTTTCCAAAAAAGGACGACAACTTTGGCGATTTATCTTGACAAGAGAAATAAAAACCAAGTGTTTATTTTTGGGTAGAGTTGTCTTCATCTTCACTGGTACTTGGCGACTCTGTTGCTGCTTTTGGCTTGTTGTCTTCTGAACTAGAAGAACTGCTATCTTCTGCTGCTTGTGCTTGGTTTCTCCTATTGTCGGAACTCGTTTGACTATTCCTAGCTCCCGAACCCGTCAGCATGGAAAGTAGACCAGGTTCTGGTTTGAAAGGTCTTGCCAATTCACCTTCAGCAGGTTGATTCAATATATGAATACGAAACTAGTAGCAAATAGTTGAGCAATCCAATTATTCATCCATAAAGCGACTACCAACCATGGCATCGTCTAAAATACGAAGAATACCCAAAGCCGATTGTAAAACGACTGGAGTAAGTGCCTTCATTTTCAGGTGCATGAAAGCCAGAAAGATACCGTTCATGATGAGGGATGACCTAGCTTTGGATAGTTCTCCGAGGTCATATTGTTCGACCGTCATTCTGGTTGGTTGTGAGGAAGAAGGTCTTCCAAAGAATCCTGCTGGTTGTGGAGGAACTTCAATCACGGTTTGGTCATGTTTGCGTTCTACCAAACTTTTGATATAAAAGTTGAGGGCGATGCTACAGCCAAAGTACAGGGTAAATAAGACACGAACATAGAATAAAACTGTGGTATCTTCTGGACTGACATTCTTCATCAACGTCATCACGGAAAATACGACAATCAAGTTTTTTACTGGGGATACCATTTTAGGTTTTGTCTGTGCGTCCAAAACACGTACAAAATGGAGCACTCCACAAAAGGACTCGCACGACGTTGGAGCCAATCCTCCTCCTCCAACACTACGCTGCGTATTTGTGGGTCGCTTGGATTTTCCATCATCTTCTTGCTCCCTCGTTTTATCTATCTTGTATATATACATGTATTTATTTATGGATGTATGTATAGATGAGTGTATGTATATTAGGTAGATATGAATAGACAACTAGTCAACAAGAGAAAGCAATGTCTGTCCAAACGACTCGATTGTATTGTGCCAATTGTTGTTGTTGGTTGTTTTGTTGGACAAGGTGCGCCTGGTCGTGTGATGTCATTTGCCAGCAACTTTGCCAAAGTTGATCCTTTGGTACTCCTTGTAGCACTGATTCTACAAGGACTTACTTTGATATTAGATAGAAGCCAACCGCGAACAAGGCCCTTTTTCTTGGAAGATGCTACTGTTTGGTATCCAAAAGCTTCCTCTTCCACCGTTCCGTTTTGGTTGATTCCCGTCGTCGGTTTCGCAGGATTCGTTCCCTGTTTCGTGTTGTTGGAATGGATTACCAAAAAGGTGAGTCTCTTTGGGTCTCATATATGTTTGTGATTTCATGTTGTGGGTGTGTCTTTGTAGAGGTCCAAAGTGAGGTCTCAAGTGTGGATTCAATGCTTGCGACTGATTAGCAACTATACCGCAGCTTTTCTGTTTACAACGGTGTTTACTCAGTTGGGAAAGTTGTATGTTGGTTATTTGAGACCAGACTTTGCTGCGCGTTGTCTTGGTGCTAGCACGACTATACCTCCGTTGGAATATAACCATACCGTGATTTTGAACAATCAACAGTGTACGACGACTAGTTTAGGTAGCATTGCCAATGGCCGCAAGTCGTTTCCTAGTGGTCATGCGAGTAGTGCAACGAGTCTATGTTTCTTTTTCGTTTTGTATTTGATAGACAAGTCGACCAAAGTAACGTCTCCTTGGGTTGCTCAGTTGTTACAAGTCATTGCGTTGTTCCCATTAGCTTTTGGGTTTTATGTTGGTGTATGTGTGTTTGGAGTTTGTTGTGTGTATTGGTGGTTGAATAGTGGAGTGTGTATTTAGGCTTCTAGAATAGTGGATAACCGACATCATCCCGCCGACGTCGTTGCAGGTAGCTTGCTTGGAATAGTATTTGCAAGTATTTTCTTTTGGAAGACCAAAGTTGCGATAGACAATGAGGATAGGGCGGAAGAATATTTGGCTACAAGAATGTTGATGGCACAAGATGAAGATGCGCATGAACCGATCGAGTTGGCATATTATTGAGTGTTTGTATTGGGAATGGCTGATGAGAGAGAAGATGGCCCGAGGAGATTCTTCGGTTGTTATGGTGATTGGTTAGTGTGGTCGTGGGTGGAGAAAACACAGTTTTTTGGCAAGGCCGTGAAAATGCGCCGTTTTGGGAGCATTTCTGCAATATCGCCCCAAAGGTAGAGATGCTGCAGAGTCAGTAGTGACTGTGACAGTTATCTAGCAAAGTACCGATTCCAGGCTCTAGGGATGGCCATGTATTTTGTTATAGAACGTATCTTTGGCTCTACATGGAGAACTGTTGATGTATCCTTATTCGCATTAAATCTTTACTAGCTCAGATGACATATGCAACGGAATGACTCGGAACAGCATTACTAGTTTTTCGCGCGCTCCATATTATGATGATGGACGTACAACTCACTCCTGGGCATTGCCATATAACAAGTTGCACTGTTATCCCTCTAGAAAGTTTCCAATGTTCACTTGGTTCCTAGTCATAAAGCTGTTTGAAAAGGAGAAGAGGATTGTGGATGTGCCTTTTGGGAAATGACATACAATGACTGCTATTATTGCTGCTGCGACTATTCGAACCTTTTTTATCCACTTTGTTTCCGTTCGTCTTCCATGAACGTCGGATAGAATCGCGTGAAAGGATAGACACACTCTCCTCCATTGCTCTCTTTGCTATCTTCTCTCTCATGTCACATCACATGGGAAAATTTGCAAATGTTGTTTGGACAATTTAAATTTCTCAACCGAGACAGCCTTTTATAGATAAGAACTCTGCGATGAAAAAATGCATATTTTGGCGCCTGATCGAGTCTTTCCATACGCATCTCCTTATTACTTGAAGGAAGCATTTTGAATTGTTTTGTAATATCTGAACATCAGCAATAGTCGCATGTGGGTAGATCCTTTTGGAAATGATGTGTTCTCTTCCCACTACCACAAGTAACAACGAACAACCCCTGCTGCAGTTTCCACACGTTCGACTGGAGCGTCCAGACGAAAATAAAACTTGTTTTGGAGACTTGCATATTGGGGAAAGTTGGTTTTGTTTATCGACCGAAAATGACCCAGAAAATAGCTTTCGTGTAGAGGCCAAGAACTTGGTACTTCAAGCTATTTGTCGAGAGCACCTGGAGAAGCCTAGTATCTATTGCCAAGTCGAAAGCAATGAAGAAGAATTTGAAACGATATATATTATTCCCGAAGATTCTTCTCTAGTAGACAAGGTATTTGAAGCGTTGTGTGAGTTGGTTCGACGGAACCCTGTGCCTTTGGTAAGTAGATGTTGTGGCATATATATACTCATGTATTGACTGCCACGTGTGTGTGTGTGTGTGTGTGTCTGTGTTTAGGATGAAGGTGAAGGGAGTGGAGAAGAAGAGTGGTATGGTAATGTACCTTGGAGTATGGACAACTACGATACGGAGCAGTTTGAGGACGCTGAGGAAGAGGAGACAAGTCCACCAAGTTGATAGGTTTTTATTATCTTTTGTCACACAAGTAGTATTAGGTGATAGAACAACCCAAACGACATGGCAAAAAAGAGAGCAAGTGTGTTGGAAATAAAGCGACAAAATAAATTTTGGTACACAACGCAGCAATGAGGAGGGTGGTGTGGTTGCGGGAGTGTGGTCTTTTTGTAAGAATAAAGTCATCGTAAAGTTGCGCTAAGAATACTGATAAATGTCACGCAACCAACAAGTTGTTGGGTATGGGAGCACGGATAGAACAAGCCCGCAAGTGATGTGTAGTGAAAACAGTGGCGCTGTTGCTGGCTCCTTGCGTGGCGCCAACCACGAAGACGAAGCTTTGGTGGAAGCCTGGATTCGAAAAGCTTTTTCTTTGTTCGACCAAGACGGAAAAGGTTATGTGGATAGTGTAGACTTTGCAGACGATATCCAGCACTTGTTTCCCAACTGTAAGGAAGAAGAAGTCGAAGAGTTGCTGGAAGACACGGACCCCAACGGTGTTGGAGTTGTCACTTTTGACAACTTTTGTCGCGCAATGAGTCGGCGTTTAAAGGTAGGGTTCGTTCTCTTTCAGCCTTTGGGTTGTTATTGAATGTAAGCAAGGGAAAAGTACCTTTTGAGGCGTTACAAGAAGGTTTTAAAGCCTTTGACCGTGACGGTGATGGCTACATTGATGCGCACGACTTGACGGAGCACTTGTCCAACTTTGTAAGAGAACGAGACGAAAGGGAGAATGCGAAAGCAGAAGAAACAAGTGAACCTAGTCGAGGGCGTACTAGTCGAGAATCTTCTTTCCGCCGAGAAGCAAAGTCTTCATCGCACGAAAGGTCGAGAAATAAGTCTAGAGAATCTCGACGTTCTGCTTCACCAGACTGGAGCAAATATGAACACGAAGCAGAGGAACTCATTGCAAAGAGAGACTTGGACCACGACGGACGAATAAATATGCAAGAGTTTGTTGATGCCGCTTCAGAAGAACATGATATGGAACAAGATGATGAGAAATAAATATTTTGTTTATTTTGCTTGATGTTTTGGTTTCTCCAAAGCAACCAACCGACCTATAACCTCGTCGATGGACCGAGCGACCGAGCGACCGACCGATAATCGGTTGGGACAATTGCGCATTGCTTGTTTGTCTGTGCAAAGTATCAGCACACAGAGAAATAAGAATGGCAACAACCAGTCGATATGACAGATATACAAAGGCTATTCGTATCTGTTGGAATCCAGATGAAGACTTGGAAGAATATTCGGTACAAAGAGACTGGAAAGATGCTGCAATGAGTTGTGTAAAAGTAAGTGGGATTGTGCGAGAATGCTGTCTGACGACTAAGTATGGTTTGTAGCATTTTCTGATGGTATTGGAACAAAATAACAAGACAAGATTTTATGAGGCTCTTTCTTTCTTGAGAGTGGCTGACCTGGTGGAAGTTTTTGTGACTTGCTCGTACTTGTTGAGAAATTCTTCACCAGAGTTGAATAGAAAGCTATTCTCCTTGCTCGTTCGAGTGTGTATAGTATCTGGAAAATATTCTCAGTTGTTTCAGTTGTTTTTGCATATGGCTAGAAGGAATTGTTTTGTAGGTGTATGGGCCGAGTATTCAGAGGGAACAGTGGAAAGTAGTTTTGCAGGAGATTCTTGGGGTGACGTTCGTAGAGATTTGGCCTTAATTGCTCGCTATTGGAATTCTTATGACTTGTGTGGATTGTTTCCTTGGGACTATGTTATTGAAGCTGCCTTTCGTGGTGATCAAGAGGCGGAAGTTGCTCTTCATTGGCTCATGCAAGATTCATTCGAAGTAGAGAGTCGAAGATGGACACAGCTGAGTAATGATGCAAGTGTTTGGACGGAGATAGATTTGTTGGAATACACCAAACAATCCATTATAGGAAATTCGGTGGAGGAGGAGAAAGTTGTAGATGCGTCCAACTCGAAGTTAGGTTTTGTTTCTGGTCCTTTGGAAGTTGTGTATTCTTCGGATTTTGGTGTATTACATGTTTGTGATTTTCCTTTTATTCCGCCTGTTGTTCATTCATCGAATGGAACCAAGCGACATGTGATATCCAACTTTGTCTTGTTGGAGCATTTTGTTCCTATTATTCGAGAATGTCTGCAGTGTATTGCTTTGGGCATTCCTATTTTGTTACAAGGTCCAGCTGGAAGTGGCAAAAGTACATTGTTGAACTTATTATCACAAATAAGAGAGCAAGTATTTCATTCAGAGAAGAATGAGGAAAAGGAATATTCTTCAATGCCTCAAACTGTGTCGTTATGTATGAGTGGATGTCGAAGTATAGAAGACTTTGATGAACTTGTGGGAACTATTGTTCCTGAGTCTCAAAGCGAAGGATTTGTTTGGAAAGCGGGTCCTATTGGAGCTGCGATAGAAGGAGGACATTGGCTAGTATTAGAAGACCTTCACAATACACCGCAAGCAACTTTATGTGGAATAGAAAGATTGGTAGAGTTGAGAAGTGGTGAAAAATTGGACGTTTCTGGTAGGAAGCGACCTTTGGAGACTGCATTTGGATTTCATTTATTTGGAACGAGTACTTGTAGTGAAGTGGATATGCAGGAACCACAGCAATGTCAGTCTTCATGGGAACCTCCTGGAGGTTCGTGGAAGTGGAAAAGGATCCACTTGCCTAGTTTGTTACAGAATGAAAACGATGGATGTCTCTCTCGTATACTTACAAGTCGCTTTCCGTGTCTTCATTTTTGTAAACAAAGACTGATTTCAACTATATTCAAGTTGTTACATATGTATCGTGAAAGGAATTGGAAGAAGGGATTGTGGTGTAGATCACCAACCCTCACAGATTGGATACGTATTTGTTTACGTTTAGAGTATTTGCAAGGAGAAAATATAATCACTCCACAATTGGCAGTGTGTGAATGTTTGGACGTCTTGTGTGCTTGGGATCCTGACACATCTAGAAAAAGTCGTGTCTATTCTGTCTTGAGTGAAGCTTGGAGTCTTCCTTGGGAAACCGTGCAGTCGTTAGATACGACAGAATGTCCCACCATCAGCACAAGTAATCCATCGAGTGTTGTAAGGATTGGAAGGTTCCAATGGAGAAGGAATGAATCCAATTCTTCTTCTAATCCTTCGGCTCTTTCAAACAATAGCAACAGTTGTTCATGGATGAAACAAACTTTGCGTTTATGGGAACGTATTGGACGCTGTGTGGAAATGAAAGAACCTGTAAGAGATGCATTTCATGGAGTTTTGTGATATTTTACCAATGTTTTTAGGTTTTGTTGTGTGGAGAGACAGGAACTGGCAAAACGAGTGCCATTCAAGAGTTGGCAAAGATGATAGGAGTTTCCGTGGTTGTGTTGAATCTTTCACCGCAAACAGAATGGAGCGACTTGGTCGGTAGTTTTCAACCTCAACATCCTTTTCAAGATATACAACATTTACATCGACTATTCTTGGATGCCTTTTGTCTCTCGTTTGGTGCTGAAAAGAATCAAAACTTTTTACATCATTTGGAAGCCGCGTTGAAGAAGAAGGACGTCGATCGTTGTTATCGGTTAATCGTTGGAGCTTGGAAGAAGATCGAGCAGTCTCTCTCTTTGGTATCATTGGAGAATAGTCAACAAGAAAAATGGTATACTTTTCGTGAATATTTAACTCGCTTTGAAAGATTGTATGGAGATATTTGTGGCCTTTCAGTGAAGAAAAGAAAGCGAAAGGAAGAGGAAAAGGAACGAAAGCATTCCATTATGTTTCGTTTTCAAGTAGGGCCTTTGATAAGAGCCATGAAAGAAGGACATTGGATCCTGTTGGATGAAATCAATTTGGCACCTTTTGAAATATTGGAAGGCTTGACGATGTTATTAGAACGGAATACTTTGGCAGTTTCTCATGATAGTTTAGGGGATGTTCGTAGTAATGGAGAGAAGATGTATTATTTGGAAGCACATCCAAACTTTCGAATATTTGCAGCGATGAATCCACCAACCGATGTAGGGAAAAGAGGATTGAGACAAAGTATTCGAAACAAGTTCACAGAGATATACGTGGATGATCACTTGGATGAGGAAGATGCAATGATTTTAATATGTAAACGTTATTTTGGAAGAAATAGAGAAGAATGTACGGATGAAGAGTATAGAATTGCAGAGGATGTCGCACGTTTCTATTTTACTTGTAGAGATTTATGTAGTACGCAGTATTTGGTGGATTCCAATGGCCGAAAACCTCATTATAGTCTGCGGTCACTCTGTAGAATGTTGAGTCTTGCACAAAGTATTTATTGTAGAAGCAGGTGCCTTGAAAAGTCTTGGATGAGACATAAGCGGGCTCTATATGAAGGCGCTTTACTTTCTTTTGTATCTCCTTTGCCCATTTCATGTCGATCTTCCATACAAAGAGTCGCAGATGAAATATTTCTTACTGGAAATTCCTTGAGAAACATGAAAATATCCGATTTGGTGAAAGTCGCCGATACTTTTTCGAGCAGTCCAAGTTTCATCGAAATGGAAGGCTATTGGATATTTTGCCAACGTAAGGAAAGGAACGCTTCGAGGGACGACAATAACAACATTTCACACCACGACAATGTATTCATTGAGACTCCTTGTGTAAAACATACGATGCGTGATATATTGAGAACTTTACAATATGGTGCTCCCAAATATGCTGTTTTATTGCAGGGACCAACTGCATGTGGAAAGACCTCTTTGGTTTCCTATCTTGCTAGAAAAACTGGCCAGACACTCCTTCGAATCAACCATCACGAACATATGGACTTGTCTGAATACTTTGGAAACTTTCAAATGGATGATACAGGTTCCTTTCAATTTGTACAAGGTCCTCTATTGAGAGCAGTTCGTTTAGGATATTGGGTGGTATGAAAAATAACAACAGAAACAAAAGATTTATTCTAACTATTGTATAATCTTGGTTAGGTCATGGATGAACTCAATTTGGCACCGAATGAACTTTTAGAAGCACTCAATCGATTGTTGGATGACAATAGAGAGATTTATGTGCCTGACTTGGCACAAACATTTCGTGCACATGAGAATTTTGTACTCTTCGCTACCCAAAATCCTTCAGGAGAGTATGCCGGTCGGAAACAGCTTTCTAGAGCGTTTCGAGGCAGATTTATAGAGTTGAATGTGAGCGAGTTGCCGTTGGAAGAGCTGAATACGATTCTACAAAGACGTTATCGACTTGCTTCATCCTTTACAGATCGAATGATAAAAGTGATGCATGAGCTGCAAGTTCAACGGACCCGCGAAAGAATATTTTTAGGTAAAGAATCTCTTATTAGTGCAAGAGATTTATTTCGTTGGGCTAGTCGTTCACCGGATAGTAAGGTTTGTATATGCAATAGTTTATGTGGAATGCATTGTTCATTTTCTTGTTAGGCCAGTTTAGCCAGGGAAGGATTCTATTTGCTTGGAGAACGTTGTAGGACGGCAGAGAGTCGAGAGTTTGTGAGAAAAGTTCTTGTGGACTGCATAGGAGTTGGGGAAGATGAACTAAAAGATGAACGTTTGTATGATTCGTTCTCTTATCAAAATGATGAGAGATGGAAACGAGTTTTGGACAAGTTGAATGTAGTTCCTACTCCTTCGCTGTTTAGAATGATTACTTTGGTGAAAAAGGCATTGGAGCATCGCGAGCCAGTTTTATTGATTGGAGAAACTGGAATTGGGAAGACGACTTGCATTCAGTTATTGGCAGAATATGAAAATAATTTGTTATGGACAGTGAGTTGTCATCGACATTTGGACGTGTCTGACTTTGTGGGAGCTTTTCGTCCGACAAGACAGAAGAAAACCAGCGACTCCAAAAAGTTGTTTGAGTGGGTAGATGGTCCTTTGGTGTCTGCTATGAAAGGCGGCAATTATTTTTTGTTGGATGAAGTAAATATGGCAAGTGATGCCGTGATAGAACGACTCAATTCTGTACTGGAACCTGAAAGAACTTTGACGGAATACCAAAATAGCTCTACGGAATCTTTGAGCAATTTGGTGGCACACGATTCATTTTGTTTTATCGCAGCTATGAATCCAGCCAGTGATTATGGAAAGAAGGAATGTTCTACCGCGTTTCGTAGTCGATGTACTGAAATTTGGGTTCCGCCTACCAATACAGCTGAAGAGTACGTTTCCTTCATTGCTCATAGTTGGCCAACACAATCTCCTTTTCACATATATGTACAACCGATGCAGGAGTTGGTGTTGCAAGTTTTGAGTGATTTGGAGACTTTGCCATCGTTGGAGAAGCAAATATTGTATTCGATGTTTACGTGGAGAG
This sequence comes from Galdieria yellowstonensis, assembly GCA_026122205.1. Lineage (NCBI taxonomy): Eukaryota > Rhodophyta > Bangiophyceae > Galdieriales > Galdieriaceae > Galdieria > Galdieria yellowstonensis. The sequence continues at coordinate 111,487 of JANCYU010000049.1, forward strand.
ACATAAGGTCTTGGATGAATTTTATCGAGTCGAGTAGTGAATGTTTTCAACATTTCTTCTCCAGTTACGCACATGGCTTTGATTTGATTCTTTTGGATGGAATGCGCTGTTGTTTGTCATCTTTTACACAGTTGGAAAAACTTGAAGAGAAATGGAGGACATTTTTATGGAACCAGTGCAGAGAAAGAATGTCTTTGGAAGAGATGGAGCAGGAGCTGTATATCCAAGGATTATCCAATCGGGTTGTTCCTATGTGGGAAGAGGATTCTGCCTATCGATTCTTTAGTAATATAAAGTTGAACAAAGTCCATCATGCAGAACAGCAGCAACGGGATATTTTATCGGTCATTTCTTTGGATACGGACACCATGAGAAGAAATGCCTTTCGCATTGTACGAGCCATGTTATTAAAAAAGCCCATCTTATTGCAAGGTCCACCAGGTATTGGGAAAACTAGTATGATTCTAGCACTAGCAGCTTGTTGTGGACAACGACTTTTACGTGTCAACTTATCAGAACATACGGAAATGTCCGATTTGATAGGAATGGATGTACCGAATACTGCGACTTCACGTTGCGATGAGGAAAATGGAGCGACTCCTTTTGTATTTCGTCCTGGTCCGTTGCTGGTAGCATTGCAACGAGGCTATTGGATTCTTTTGGATGAACTCAACTTGGCACCTCAAACAGTTTTGGAAGGACTCAATTCGTTGTTGGACCATCGAAGAAGTATTTATGTTGCAGAATTGGATAAAGAGTTTTATGCGGATGATCAAACACATTTCATGTTGTTCGCTACTCAGAATCCGGCAGTAGATGGTGGAGGAAGAAAGCAATTGCCGAGAAGTTTTCTAAGCAGATTTACTCGAGTTGCGATGGAAGAATTGCACCTCGAAGATATGTGTCAAATTGCAGAAAAGAGATTTCCTCAGTTGGACCGTTGTTTTATTCGAAATGGTTTGCAAGTGTTGAGAAATATTCAGTGCAACAACCATAACAAGAACAACGAGCAAGACGAGGAGGAGGAGGAGGAGCAGTCCAAGTCAACCACCAAAGGGATGCTTGTGGAGGATTTGAACTTGAGAGATGTACTTCGGTGGTTTTCATGTGTCGATCAGCATTGCAAGGAAATTGGGGATTTTTATGCAGCAAGTCGATTATTTTTTGAAAGTTTGATAGTGGAAAGATTAGGAACGAGTGACATTCGTAAAGTTGCAATGGAAAAATATGTTTATCAAATAGGAGAGAATGTATCGACAGAGAACAAAGTACAAGAAGCTGTCAACCTCACCAAGACGGATACTTTTGCCATTTATCGAAAGGACAGCTGTCATATTCAAGCTGGCGTCTTGGAAATAACTTGGAATCCTTCTCTAGAAATGGAGGGACAAGATGATAGTTGGTTGGGAAAATGTTTATCGAGTGCTAGGAATGAGGAGGATGTTCGATGGATAGAATCCTATCAAAGAAATGCATGGATCCTATCCATCGGTATTTTGCATGATTGGCCTATGATAGTGATAGGAAAGAAAGGAAGTGGAAGGAAGAGTCTCCTTCGAGCGTTATCTCATATATTTGGTAAGAACCTGGATTGTTTGTTTTGTGCAAGCTTATTTGGATGTTATGATTGTATAGGCCATCGATTAGTGGAGTGGAATCCAGCCGGAATGGATGCAGATGGCAGCAGTTTTATTGGAAGTTATCAAGTGTTCAATATTTGGGAAGCTTTATGGGAATTGTTACATGTAGAAGACATGCTTGCTGGGTATCGACGACGAGTGATGAAGATAGACAAGGAGACAATGTCGGTGGAAGAGAAGAAGTACGTGGTCGAAAATTTATATTTGGTTTCCAAAAAGATGAAAGCACTGTGTATGGAGTTGCACAAAAAGGACATTCAGTCTCTCTATTGGATAGATAAGGAACTGGAACGAATGATTGCATTTGTGAGTTCCTCACTCCAACAAGTGGTGAATGCATCGTGTCGAGGCTGGATGGAGTCTTTGATTGGTCGATTGCAAGCCTGTCGTCGTCTTTGTAGAAGTGACCAAAAGTCTTTTTCCATGTTTCACTGGGCATATTCCACTTTTATGGAAGCTGCGAGACGAGGTGATTGGATATGTATAGACGAAGCACATCGATATCCACCAGCTGTCTTAGATGCTTTGAATCCATTTTTGGAAGACTCGCTATCTGGAACAAGGAAGAAGAAGGCGGTTATGGAAGAAGAAGAAGAAGGAGGAGGACTTGCTGCAGCAAACAATAATAATAATAAGAAGCAGCAGTTCCATGTCCATCCCAATTTTCGCGTATTTTTTGTGGTGGAACAAGGCAAACAACATCAATTATCCAAGGCTTTGTGGAATCGTGCTCTTGTTACATGGTTGCCAGAAATTGCAACGGAGCAAAGTGAAAATGTGATTCATCCAGCAATATCTCGGAAAGATATCTATAAGCTTTCTCATACTTTGATAGAAAGGAATGCATTTACTTGTCCAATTCCTAGTTTGGAAACCAGCGTTGTGCAATTAGCTACTCGTTGGTGGAATCAGAATGTTGTTGCAAGGTGTTGCAGGGAAATGTATTGGGATCGAATATGTTCTTTTGTATTTGGTTTCCTTCATTCTATGGGAAAGCCTAGTCACTTGGGAATGCCAGAAGATAGTATATTGGCACATATGTATTGGCTATTTGGGAAACAATATAGACAAGACTCGTCGTTTTCGGAAAGGTTTTGTCGCACCCAGGAATATGTGTGGTTGCAACAATGGTTCGAATGGAAAATGCCAAAGCAAGTTGGATCCTTTCTTCTATTGTGGAACTATCCAACATTGTATTTATCCGAGTTGTGGTTGCAAATGAGCTTTTGGGCCAAATATTATTATGGAAATGCTTCACGATGGATGCCCTTGATTATCCAACTTGCAGAATTTAGTGGCTTGCAACCATCTCATCCTGTCCTAAAGTCACTGTTGAGTTGGTTGACTCAGTCATCCACATATTTCTGCGAATCTATTCCTAGAGGTTGTACAGCCAGCCAAAAGTGTGGTTGGCTCGTGAAGGAAGGAGTTGCATTTCTGTTGCATGCGAATCTCGAGTATGGAGAGGACACGACAGGCAAAAACTTTGAACAGCAAATGCTTTTGTTATTGCGATATTGTCTTTACGGTGAGGAGATGGAATGGTCGCATACTCAACAACATTTGTGGACTATTGCAAGTTGGACTTGGATACAACATATCGATAGTCTTTGGAATGAAATGGATTCTGTAGTGATAGTAGCTTTATGGACTTTGTGTTATGAAGTGTTCAAAGACCGCTTGCCACTATTATTATATTTCCAAGGAAAGAATGCAAAAGTGGCAGAGGATTGGTTTCATTCTTGTCAAGAGTTTCTTCTGTCTTTGGGAGGCTGGAAATGGGAATTCTTGCAAAGCTATTGTTTATTTGAACCTCTCCAAGTGCTGCAACGTCCGGAAATCCATCCAGATATCGACGACCTTGTAAACAAATACACCAGAAAAGCACAAGTTCAGTGGTATGCTATGCAGCGTTCTCAAGTTGACTATCCCTCCCTCGATATTCCTACAACGTCGTTGTCTCGATGGAATGGAGAATTGCAAAGTTCTCCACTTTTATGTATTGGCCAAGAAACTGCTATGGCTTTCACGGTTTGGCATTTCTGGACAAGTTTGTTATTTTGGGATGGAAAGTTTCTTACGCATTGTTCGAAACAACTTGTTCTCCAATGGCTAGATGCAGCTTCCATGTTGTCCTCATCCGATTGGAATATGGAATGTCTCATTTCACAACAACAATTGATTTGGTTATCTGAAATCAATGGTCGAGCCAACTTGCAATTGGCATGGACGGGACATTTTATAGCTCAAGGTAGTCTCTCTGTCATTCGTTGGCTATTCCAAAATGCTACTTGTTGCTTTCCAGCAAGTAAAAGTGGATGGTTGTCTCTATTGAACGATCGCTTGTGTCTGGATTGGCAACGCTGCTGCAATTCTACAGATAACGATGATATTGATAGCGATCATATGTTGGGGTATAGCTTACAATTGCATCAATGGAAAGTATTTCTCAACCAAATATTGGATATTTTGTATATATTGGATGATGATCAACGACATGTCTTTGAGCCGCGCAATTTGTTGTGGAGCTCGTATCAAGTACATGCAGATTGGTGGAAAAGGATGTATTCTAGAAAGGATTGCACCGAGAATCATGGCGCAATAATATCTGGTGAGGATGACTTTTGTGTTGGATGGAAATGGTTTACGATGGGCCGACAACATTTGCAAGAATGTATTCTTTCCACAAGCAAATATCATCCGGGAATAGTCGCTCAACACGTGGAAGAATGGCGACAAGTAACGAAAGAAATGTGGCATTTCCGATTTTTGCATTTCTTACAAGGAGACAGCGATATTGCGTCGTATCAAGAGGAAGCATCGAAAGACGATGGCTTGTTGCTGTTCAAGGATTCGAGTCATCGCCAGTCGCTATCTCATCGAATGAAAGAATATTCTGCACTTGCGGAAACATTTGCGTCGATCATCCACGAACTATTATCCACCGAGCGTTTAGATGATTATCAAGCAAAAATGTGGAAATGGTATGAGACAGCAACCAAAAGGATGGAGGAGAACGACCAGGATTGTTGTTCTCGTTGGTTACAAGAGTGGAATCAGTGGCAGTCCAATTTGGAACACAGTTTACGCTTTCTTGCCAAAACGAGCGATGATTGGTGTTTAGTCGATCAAGTACTCATCGCTGGATATGAAATGCTCTTGGGAAGTTGTTTCATGACGAGACATGTGGAATGGTTATGGAAGCAACCACAACCAACGTCCACTTGTAGTAATGTGGTTGTTTCATTATTGCCTTCGAAATGTATTCATCATATATTTGATACAAAGACATGCAGCATATTCATGTCTCAATTGATCATTTTAAAGTGGCTTTACTATGTAACAATCGAGTCCAATGTTTCCACTATTCGTTTTGGGATGGCAGAAATACGCAAACATCTCGATCGTATTGTTGCAGAGTTGGGTGTACAAACCAGCGTGGATGCAACCAAAGAAACGCCCATTTCTTACCACTTTCTTCGAGATTCTTCTTCATCCAAGGAAGAGGATGTAGTTTGGTTGGATGACGCAAGTCGTTCAAGTTGGGATCAATTGTATCTCCAAGCACATCTGTTGGAAGATATGACATCGGATCATCAAATAGACTCCAAGTTGGAGAAATACAAGAGACATATTTGGTTTATTCAGATGCTCATTGGAATGTTGACTGGACGCACGAATAGTCGACGAACATCGTTTTTGAAACAAAAACTGCAAGAAATATATTCCTTTGCGAGCCATTTTCAGGATACGAATAGGATCTTGGAGCCTAATTGTACAAGCAGCAGCAACCAGGAGAGTGATCGTTGGGATGCAGGAGGATGGCTTTTGTTGTTTGGAATGCAAGGTGACAAGTTGGGTGCAAATCAACAAGAAACAGCAGAAGAAAAGAATAGTCATATTTTCCGAAAAGTATACTTTCAATTTTATCAGGACCCGATGCCGACTAGTGAAATGGTGCTACTCAAGGAGCCATGGGAACAAACGTACAAGTACTTGTGCAAGCAACAAAGCAGCAACGACTCGAGGATCAGTGGAGATTTAAAAGATAGGATAGAACAGGATTTGAATCGAATTCAACGTGTATCCAAAAAGACTCCAATGATTCATATCGCACAACTGGTAAAACAATGGAAGGATCATTTGGTAGTGTGGCAAAAGGAATGGCTAGGCAAAGGACATTCCATAGGCCAAGTAATTGCTCAGTTGGAGCATATTTTAGACAAGTGGAATACTTGGATGACACAACATTGGGAGGAAGAATGGATAGAATGGCGAGAGGAGAGAGCACAAGAAAAGTCGATCGACTACTTCTTTCCACTTTATATATTTCTGAGCCAATCTTTGTCGTCATCCGGTGTGGTGGCTAGAGAAGATGTAATGCAAGTAATGGATTTTTATTTAAGAACTGCTGTCATCGCAGACTTTTCATTGCGTTTGCATATCGTCAAGAGTTTTTGGTTCTTGTTGGGATGGAATCATCCTACGAGTTGGCTAGTGCAGTTGTTACGTGGAATTTATTGTTATTATCAGCAATATGAAGAAACCATTCAGCGCAAATATTCGGAGAAAAGGAAAGCAGCTGTGGAAAAAATTCAAAGAAACATGCAATATGCCTATCATTATAGTGAAACTAGTGCACAAGAAATGAAAGACAAGTTTGGGTTTCCTATTGCATTGCGACAAAAAGCTATTCAGGTGGCAAGAGAATTGGAAAATGAACTTTCAGACTCCATTACTTGTCTCTTGAAGGAAGATATGGAAAACAATTGGAATCCCCGTGGTGGTGATACGAAAGCAAAGCAGCTGTTTGATAATATAAGCCATTGGATTGTTCTAAAGTCACGAGAAACAACACTCTTTTGGGAAAAGGATCGATGGTTCCAAGTAGAGAAAAAGGAAGAGAAACTTGGTTGGTTGGATAAGGTTTCTCATTTGCAAAGCATTTGGAACGACTCTTTTCAAGTTTTTCTGTGCAGTGAGGACAGATTTTCTCGACAGGATTTTCAACATTGGCTATATATTCTGAAACAAAATGAGGTTTCTTGCCATCCCTCTGCAGTTCCATCGACGCATCGTTCCTTATCTGTTCAGTTGTCTTGTCCCTTGATAAGTGAAGAAGAGCAATCCATAGACGATAGTTGGGATACGTTGGAAACTGTATCGTTGCAAGATCAGCTTTACTTTTCTTGTTTGGCTCAGAGTTGTTGGATTCGACGGTGGTTGTCTTACATGCCACAACTTGGTGTTCAGGACTTTTTATCGGGAGATAGAAAGCAGATATGGAATGAAATGAATATGGCTTTGTACTTTGGAAAATACTTGCAATATTTAAGTATGCAATTTCGTCAAGTTGCTTTTGATATACGTCATCGTTGGAGAAATTTGCGTCATTTACAGGCAGATGAACAAGGTAGTAGTGACTCGGCTCAGTTCTTTGTACAGTACACGGAATGGATAGCTTTGTATGAAGAATATTGCAAGAGAAGACAAAGACCAGTAGAGAAAGAGGAGCAGATGTGGTTTTCACAGTTGCAACGAGCAGTAGAGGAAGAAATGGATAAGAAACAATTCTCTCGTGGTGACAAGAATACCAGGGATAGTTCGTGGAGTTCATTGGAACAGCTTTTGCAAGTTCCTTCCAAGAGGCGATGGCCACAAGGTATATTTGCTTATGTGCAAGATTTGGCTTGTTTGTGGAAGAAATCACAACAAACGAGTGAGAGAAGAGCGAATGATTGCAATAATGAAGAAACAAATTTGGCATGGCTTATGCGAGGAATAAGAAAAGAATTGGAGAATGGAGAAGATTTGACTTGTCTTCATGTTGTTTGCCAAGATGCTTTAAAAGCGTTACGTATGGTAAAGGAACAAATACTTGATTCCATTAGCGTAGTAGGAACGAATGACTTGCAGAGTATCGTATCGGATGCTATCCAAGTTGCATTGATAGGTGACGCTATTTGTTGTTTGTGGTGGAAACTTACCAACGATATGGTATCTTTTGGCATCTATCACAAGTGGTTGTTGCAAGAAGATGAGGAACAGGCGGCTGAGACACAATCCGGCGGTACCGATATAATTAAAGGTACTGGTTTACAAGATGCTTCTATTCAGTCGTTGCAACAAGCAAATGATATTAGCGACCAACTGAACGAACAGGATTGGCAAGAGGCTTTTGAACAACTTGGTTCCTCCTCCCAAGAGAAGCAGCAACAACCTGAAGAGGAGCGCAACAGCACGGAGGATCCAAAGCACGATGTGGAGGCACAAGTGGAGATGGACGATACTTGGCAAGATAGCGGCGAAGTTGAAGGAGAAAATGAACAAGTGGAAGACGTGGAAGCGGGAAATGGAGAAAAGGATCCGAAAGTGTCGTCCGAGAATCAAGACACCAATGGCTTGGAACCTCGTGAAGATGATGATACAAAGTACAATCCATCTTCGAAAGATGATTTCTTCATGGATAATGATAATAAGAATGAAGAGGAGACAGCATCGGAAGAAGAGAAGACTTCGGAACTGAAAGAGGAATATTTAGAAAGCACTAGTGGAGAATTCAAAGGTGATGTAGAGGAACAACAACCAGTGGATGAAGAAATGGAGATATTTCCGGAGACATTAGACAATATTTCGGATAGTGCAAGTATGGAAGACTCGCACGAAAGAGAAGAAATGGGAATGGAGGATGAGACGTCCATGATGGAACAAGATGATGAGAATGACGACAATTATACAAATGAGTCTTTGAATGAACAGCAATCAACAAACAACGCGGAGGATCAAGTTGCATCCAAGGAAGAAGAAAGTAGTAGACAGCAGCAACTACCAGAATCGATGGAGAATGAAACCAAAGAGAACGTGGAAGAGTTGAATCGTTCAACGTTTTTAGATGAGAAAGGAACACAGGTATCTCCGTCCCCATTGCAGGATCCACGTCAGTCTTCGTCTTCATCGATGCAGAAGGATTCTACGCAAGATGCGAATTGGATATTAAACCCTTATACACAAAGTAGTGAAGATATCTGGAACCATTTATTGGAGAAATTGGATATCTCCTGGGATAGTACAGGGATGGAAGAAGAGCCACAACCAGGTATGAATAGCGACATGCAAGAGAAGGAAGATAGCACAAAAGTATCACCTCGAGATACTTTGGAAGAGTCCGTACAGGAGCAAGTTTTGGATAGCCAAGAAGAAGCGGAGGAGTCGGCTACTACAAACGCTTTGGATATGGATGGAAAACAGTCAGCGAAAACCAAAGTCGGAGAATCTTCGGGAATAGATATGGAGCTGGATGATGGAGAGGAAGAGCATTCGCTGCTGCAAAACCAGTCCAAAGATGAGAAACAAAGCATCAAGCCTCCAAGTAATGAACTTGAGCAGCAGTGGACAGAAGAGACGGTGGATTCCAATTCCTCATTCTCCGTAACGCAGGACTTGGACAGATCATTGTTAGATGAACAAGTTGACCTTTCTCATCGCATCCAGCCTTATTTCATGACAAGGACGATTACTGGAAAGGATGCTCAAATAATATGGCAGCAACTGCTCCAAAAGACTTCTCAAGATGCCGCATCACTAGCAGAAAGGTTGCAGATGATATTAGAACCGAGCGTCACTAGTCAGCTAACAGGAAGTTATCGAACAGGAAAAAGACTTTCCATGAAGAGAGTCATCGAATTTTATGCTTCAGAGTTTCGAAAGGATCGTATATGGCTGAGAAGAGTACAACCGGATCGTCGTTCCTACGACGTACTCATAGCAATTGATGACTCTGCCTCTATGATGGAATCTCAAGCTAGTATTCTAGCAATGGAGACTTTGGCACTTTTGGCTTCTTCATTTACACGTTATGAGATTGGAAGGCTCGCTGTGGCTCGATTTGGAAAGGAAGTGAAATGGTTGCGTTCCTTCGAAGACAGTATGTCGATGGAAGTTGGAGGTGCAGAGATATTACAGCAATTCCGTTTCGAACAAAGTGCCACGGATATTGCGGAACTGTTAAGACAAGCTATTGTGTTTTTGAAGGAATCGAAAGCTACCAGTCAGGCTTCCATGTCGACCATTCAGCTATTCTTTATTTTATCCGATGGACGTTTACAGGATAGAGTTACCATACAGAAATTGGTACGTGAAGCTTGGGAGAATGGTCAGCTAATTGTATTTCTTCTGGTAAGTTGAGCACTGTTCTTTGACAGAAAACAAATACCAACTCTTGTGTAGACCGATTCTGTGAATAAGAAACAACAATCCATTGTTGACTTGAAACGAGTAGAAACGCTAGAAAATGGGGAACTCAAAATAAGTTCTTATATGGATGACTTTCCGTTTCCCTTTTATATTCTGGTGCGACAAGTAGAAAGCTTACCCCAAATAGTGGCTAGTGCACTTCAGGAGTGGATAGAAATGATGAATCCTAGTCGTTTGGATAGTTTATAACTATGTAACTACCTTTATAGAGAAATTTCTGGAAATTATCCTTGAAAATAACAAGTTGGTTTCTTTTGACGTCTCAAGTTTCTCAGGCACAAACGAACCGGAGAGGATGGAAATTGCTCCGTTTCCACCGCTTATCGCCATTGCATCTTGAGCTCTCGTGTGGGACTTGCGGTAATACGCTTCAAAAGACGATGATCTGTAGCTTTCTGTATGTGTCTATTAGTACCAAAAATAGTTGTGTAAAGCATGAGAAAACTCGAACTTGCACTTTTTTGGAAAGAAAATCGGACGTTTGTCGTTTGGTTTGTCGTCCTTGTTGTACTCCACTAACCCTGGTTGCCTGTGAAAGTAGTAAAACAGCACGAGGTCACGCCAACTTGTCCAGGGGAGAATTCGATCAGCTTTGGAAAGAGAATCAACTACGAATATGTCTGATTGGTATGTCAAACTGTGGAAAGACCATGCGTTCCTTGCAGCTAGCTCAACGATTTGGTTTTGAACGATATTGCGTGGACGATAACATTGAACAGCACATTTCCAGTTTATTGCAACGAAGCGGTTATCCTTCCGGTATTGAAGGCGTTGCAAAGTGGATGGGATATCCTTTTGAAGAAAGGTTCTATCGGAATCAGGAGATTTATTTGGAATACGAGAATAAACTAACCTATGAAGCTGTTTCAACTGCCCGAGCAACCAATCGATCCTTTGTATTGGATACTACCGGCAGTGTTATTTACTTGGAGAAGAAAACCCGAGATATTATCAGCGACACTTTTCTTGTGGTCCATTTGGAAGCCTCCGAAGACATGCTACAGGAGATGATACGTCTTTACTTTGAGGCACCTAAACCAGTTATTTGGGGAGACAGCTTTCAACCCCTTGGCAATGAGGATGGTTTGACGGCGTTGAAGCGTTGTTATCCTCAACTTTTGCGTTATCGTCTAAAAAGATATCAACAGTTTGCTCATTGCAGTGTTCCGGCGTCGGTTGCCATGAATTCCGCTGTTCCTGTGGAAATATTTGTAGAGCGACTTCGAGCGTGTTTGCCACCACAAGCCGCGCATTGAAAATGTGAGCCCGCGCAATTCAAGGACACGCCATGGACATTCCGCGCTCGAAGGAATACACAAATGTAACGTCTCCTTGGTGGGTTGGACACGTGAGAAATGCAGAAATGGCGCCAAAAATAATCAAATGGATGCGCATGTTCTCTCTTGTCTTGTACAAAGCGTAGGTGAATATGTGCAAACCAGAAAGTAACTCGAAAGCAAGTAGCCACTTGTTGAATTTAGTAAGACAAGTATATCAAGCGTGAGTTTCTTCTTGTTTCGAGAAGCTACAAGACGGTAACGTTCTCTGGGTAGGAAAGAACCCAAGGCAAGGTGGGAAGCAGCCGTTCGGTTTCGAGATGCTCTCGAACAAAGAATAAAAGAGTCGAGAGGAGGCTATTCTCGAAACACTTCAGCTGTGAACTTGAACGTCCTTGAAGAAATATATCCCAGTCTTGCAAACTTGCTGAGCTCCAAAGACTTGCAAGAAAGAGTCACTGGTGTGGTTTGCCTAAATTGTTTGTTAGACCTTCATGGAGAACCTTATCGAGAGAAAGTTCAAAGAACCTACAATGGATTGCGCACAGTTATCCAATCCATCGATTCGATTGCTCTTAGTCCACGAACTACAGAACTATTCCTATTTTCGTGCAGTGATGGTATTCTAAGAGCAGAAAGTGAGGAAACCTCTGAGGTTGAACAAACGTATCGGGACCTTGTTGAAGTGGATCTCATTGTGACAACGGCAGCAGCCCTTGGCAGACTTGCAAGAATCGGTGGTCTACTCGTAAACCGATGTGTGGAAACGGAAATAACAAGATGCTTTGAGCGAATGAATGTAAAGTCCCACGACAATATTCATAGCATAGTAGCCAAGTCTTTGGCCATCGCGACCCTGAAGGAAATCATCTTCAACTGTCCATTGTTTTTCTATAGCAAAAGGACGCAATTTATAAGGCAGATATGGTGTGGTCTATGGGATACTCGTTCTATCATTCGGTTAGATGCTGCCGTTTGTTTGCAAGTATTTATCAGTAAGGTCATAAAAAGATACGCAAGTGAAATGGAATTTTTAGTAGGAAAGCTCGTTGATACCGCCATTAGTGTTCTTGAGTCACTTGATGGTGAAAGTGACAGTAAGGACTCATCTTGTGAAAGCGATAGTGAGTCTAGCTCAACAGAGTTATCTCCCGAAAGACTTGCGAAATTGCATGGTTGTTTACTCACTCTTGAGAAGCTTTTGAAAGATCATGACACTCGCGAATTGCTAAGGGAACACTTTGACTTGTTGTGTAGATTTATGTTAGGGTATCGTTCATTGACGAGTTTCAGTATTCGATCTACCCTTGGCTCTTGTCTTACCGCATTGGCTTCTTTAGATCCTGAACTTTTTTCTGATCCGTCAAAAGGCTATTTGGAGCGGACAGTTCATTTGTTTAAAGAGTTTAATGAGCTCTACGTTGAAGTGAATAATCCCGGCTATCATATTTTGTTGTTTGGAAAGTTGGCTTATGGTGTTGGCATTGAACGTGCAAAGGGTTGGATTGATATCGTATTTGGAATGATAACAGATGCGTTGTCGCGAAAGCTTGATGGAGCATCCAGATCGAGCAACGATCAACTAGCAGAGGTGAGGGAATTTTGTTTTGTTTTTGTGGAGTACTGAACTTTTCCGCTAGTCCGTTTTTACATGCATTTCTCTGTTGGCAAGTAGCATTGGTGATAAGGATTCCAGTTTTGTCGACAAGTTTGATGAACTCATTGACTTGATGTTCCGTTATCAACTTTCTCCTGCCATGGTAGAGTCTTTAAGTTGCATTGCAAAGCATTTTCCTTATTTCCTCGTTGATATTCAAGATCGATTGATAATGGCTATTGATCGTATCTTTTTGCTACTAAGTGCTCGCGGAATGGAGGCGCTTACCCAGAATAATAATGTTATTGGGAAAAGTCATAGCAAGAAACATACAGTTGTTAGAAAATTTGACCAGTCGCGTTCCTGGACCAAGGATGACTTATTTTATGCAGAACTTGCCTTGAACACACTTTCTTCTTTTGACTTTGAAGGACATTTCTTTTCTCCTCTCATTCGTGAGAAGGTCACTGAGCTAATGGATTGTGGCGTTTCTCACATACGACGTTTGGCGATGTTTGCTTGTTGCAAAATGATTGGTGCCTGGATCCCTTACTGTTTTACCACTCTATCTGCACTTCCTATAGTACGCAGAGTGCGGGAACTTGTCGCGAGAGATGTCAGGACCTTAACCGATCAGATTCTAACGAGTTGCATCATAGATCCTGACCCTTCTATTAGACTAGCAGCCTTGCAAGGAGTATCGGATGAAAGATTCTTCGTACATATATCTCAGTTCGAGTCGTTGGAGAAGCTTTTTATTGTACTTTATGACGAGGATATTCCAACAAGAAAAACGTGCCTTGAACTTTGTGGCAAATTATCCAACCGCAATCCTGGTTTAGTTCTTCCAGTTTTAAGAAGACTTTTATGCCAAATATTAAGAATTGTTGAATATGAAGGGCCTGGTTCGAGACTTCATACCTTGAGAAGTAACGCATGTCTTCTTTTAGCTTCAATGGTTCGTGAAGCGCCAGCTTTAATTGAGCCTTATATCTTTCCAATTGTATCCCTTCTGTTGTGGAGAATGAAGTCGATATTGCGTATTCTTTCTCATTCTAGTGGTATCGACGCTCGTTCTTTGGATGCACAGACAGAGATATATAATGCGATTGGTAGTATGGCAACCTTCATTGGTCGTTCCCCCAGCCTTACGAACTTGTTGCCGGACCTGATTTCAACTTTAATATTGACTGTGGAAGACGAAGTTGTCGATGCCAAAGCTAAAGTTGCTGCTGCAAATGCACTTTGTTTGGTAATTCGTCATACCAAACTTGTATTAACTCCGTATACTAGTCATCCCGAGCTACTCTCGAAACTGATGCATATTATTCAGATGGATACAAATGCTTCAGTTCGGCAGGCTGTGGAACGCTTAATAGGCACGATTGGTGCTATTGACCCAAAAGAAGTTGAATATACTTCGTTGAAGGACATAGAAGAGGAGGAAACCTTCAGTACTTTGGAGTCTTTATCGATGTCTTTTAACAACAATAATTATCGCAAGTCACCACTAATGCGATCATCTGGTGATAACTCGTATCCTCGTTTGTCTGATAATTCGCCGAATTCTTTAAAAAGTCACTCCAAGTCTTCCTTTTCGGACTCGCATTTGAGTCAGTCTTCAAGTTCCGATGTCGTCTTTCGTTCAGGTTTACGTTCTGGCAATGGCGAAGAAGGTCTTCTATCTCCTGCTGTTTTAGAAATGGCAATCAGCAAAAAGAGTCTTGTGAGCCGCTTATCTCGTCCTTATTCCAAGTCAGATGACTATTTTTATGCTGCAGTTTTGGATTGTCTTCACCGAATCTTGTTGGATCCCAAGTCATCGCAGTATCATCGCGAGGCGCTTCATGCAATGTCCGCAATTGTGAAGAGTTTTCATTCGCAATGTATGTGGTTGGTACCTGTGACACTTTCAAAGTTGTTGTGGCTGTTGAGACCAGTTGGAACTAGAATTATACGAGACACGAGTATGCTTGAGAAGAATATTACCCAGGACGTTACGAAGACTAAGATTGGTCACTCCCCCATTCGAAAGACGGGTAGCGTAGAAAGTGCAGATTCTTTAAGTGGTTCATCACCGACAGCGTCGCCAAATGTCAGTAGTGCTTCTCTTTACGTGACAAGTAATAGTCAGAATTCTTCTTCCTCAGCGGCTCATTTGGATCCTCACTTGAGAGAATTTGTACTTGGTTTGCTTTGTAGTTTGATAGATTTTGCAAAGCAAAACATTCGTCCTTATGCTAAAGATATTGTTGCTACAGTCAAATATTACTGGGAACGAGACCCTTCCGTTGCGGAACTCAAGGCCATTTTGGAAATAGTAAGATGTTATCTTGTCTGCGAGAGACTGATTTTAACTCTATTTTTCAGGCTCGTCTATTAAGTTGTGTTCTTGCAGATGAATCGTTCGAGTTTGTTCCTTCATTTGCTACTTGTATCACAACCACGTTGACCTCGGATTCTTCAAACGACAGGGAAATAACTCTTCATTTGCTTTCGATGCTTGAAAGCTTGGGACCCAACTTGGACGATTATCCTTCTATTTTGCGTGAGATTTTGAAGATTCTTGGCCAGCCCAATGTCGCTACGAATACAAAAGAAAAAATACTGGAATTCTTTGATACTATATTGCCTGATGTGCATATTTCTGAGATTGGTGGTTTTCTTATGCGATCTGCTGTTTCCTTGCTTCGTGGAGCAGACGCTAAGGAATTGGTTTCTGTTATTACGCACATTTTCTATTTAGTAGGAGTAGCATCGCCTATGTTATTGTCCGTGTTTGTGGATGAAATTTTGTCTTTACTTAGCAACTATCGTGATAGACTGGATTCTCAATTTGTAGAATTGTTGCAAGAAGAGTATGGTGTGGAACTCGGTGTTCGAGCTTCGGATGACGTTTCTCAGAAAAGGAGAAGTAGAAATTACTCCATGCACGTGACAGCTTCCAGTGCTTATTCTTTAGACGTGGATCTTTTTCAAAATGAAGATATTGTGCAAGTGAACCAATCCTCTTCCACGGAATACATGTCCAATGGATGTATGAAGTTGAACGAAGAAGCTCTGAAGAGTTCATGGCAGTTTGGAAGAAGGACGACGGAAGAAGATTGGGAAGATTGGGTGTCCATTTTTACAATTACGTTATTTAGAGAGAGTGCTTCGGTTGCTATTCGCTCGTGTGCTCGTTTGGCGGAAGTGTACACGCCAATGCTAAGAGAATTACTTAATGCTGCTTTCTTGAGTTGTTGGATTTCTTTGCAGCAGAGTTCTCAGTATCAATTGGCTTTCATCATTTCAGAAGCCATGCAGTCGGAGAATATTCCTTTGGATGCCTTGCAGAACTTTTTGTCTCTGGTAGAATATATGGAACATGAGGAGAAGCCGTTACCTTTTGATGTAAGGAGCTTGGCGACGATGGCTTTCCGTTGTGGAGCATTTGCAAAGGCTTTGAGATATAAAGAATCTGAATATGCGGAAGCAGAAAATGCTCAGACTGCTCTTTCTGCGGTTGCTGGGGCACATGGTTTAATATCGATTTATGACAAGTTGGATCAGCAAGACTCCGCTGTTGGAATTCTAGAAGATTTGGAAACTCGGTTTGGTGTAGAGAAACGACAAGAATGGTACGAGAAACTGCAGAAATGGGATGAAGCGTTGGCGGCTTATGATGGAAACTTAGACTTTAACGAGTTGGATAAAAAAAGATCTAGTCTATCAAGTATCATGAGTTTAAGTTGCAAACCATCGCTTTCATCTCAACCACAGCCTTTCTTAGACGATCCTTTGGAGGAACCTTTTGTCATTTTATCAGAGTCGGACCGTTTGTTTGGTGTTTTAAGATGTCTGGAGGAACTGGGCTATTGGCATAGAGAAGAGCAATTGGTTGAAGAAGCGTGGGAAAACGCCTCGGAGTCTGAAAGACAAAAGCTTGCAGACCAAGGTGGGGCTTCTGTCGCTCTGACATTACAGAAATGGAACGAATTTGAAGAAAGAATTCCGTATATTACCAACAATAAGCTGCTAAGAGTTTGCTGCGAAGCCATCGCTTATATGCACAAAGAAGATTATGATATGGCAGAGTCGTTAATTGAGAGTGGAAGGAAGCATTTGGATGTGAGGCTGAAGGCTGGAGCCGCAGAAGGTTACGAACGAGCCTATTACAATGTGTTAAATGCGGAAAGGATTGTAGAATTGGAGGAAGCGTGTGCGTATTTGAGGAATCCCACGAAGGCTATGAAGCAGAATCTTTTGGAACTTTGGGATGCTAGACTGAAAGGTGTACCTGACAATCATTTCTATTGGTATCAGTTAATTAGAACGAGAAGACTTGTATTTGATCCGCAAGAGACTATGGAGCAGTGGATAAGATTCGCAAAATTGTGTAGAAAGGCTGGAAGGTATCCTATGGCAGCCAATGCTATTCGATTTCTTGTTGCTCATCCTGAAGCAATGCCTGAAGAGCAACCTTCTTCTTGGGATGTCGAGTTGGCACTTCGGGATTCTCATCCTGAAGTGGCTTTTGCCTTTTTAAAACACTTATTTGAGACGGATGATAGGGTAAAGGCTTTCAAATTGCTGAAAGTAGAGGCTTCGTCTGAAGTGAAGGACGATAAGAATAGTCTTGCTGCTAGGAGATATTTGAAACTTGCAAAATGGGCTCGACAATTGGAAGAAGAAAAGACACTACTTGAATTGCAAGAAGAAGAAGAAGAATTGAACGATGATGGCGACGAGCTTTTTGAAGCAAAGGATCTTTCGCGGGCAGAAGTGGCTCAGCGTTTGGAGGAACTAACGGGAAGACACATTTCTCCAAAGGCTGTTCTTCATTATGCCACAAAGGCAACCGAGCTCAGTCCTGATTGGTTCAAAGCTTGGCATGTCTGGGCTTGTATCAATGCGGAGTTGATTGAAACTGCTGGACGCTCCTTTCCAAAGAAAGTATCTTCTTATGTAGCTGACGCAAATAATCGAGAAAGCGACAACAAATCTACAAATGACCGTTCCAAGTTGTTGGTTATAGCTGCCATTACTGGTTTCTTCAGGGCAGTTTCACTGTCGTCTGGAAATGCTTCTCGTCTACAGGACATTCTTCGTTTGTTGACGTTGTGGTTCCGATATGGACATATCCAAGAAGTAAATATTTCTGTAAATAGTGGTGTGGCGGCAGCTGAAGTGGATACTTGGTTGGAAGTCATTCCACAACTTATTGCGAGGCTACACGTAAATAATCAAGCAGTTCGAAGTGCGATTCGTTCGTTATTGATTCGAATAGGAAGAAGACATCCACAAGCTTTGGTATATCCTTTGCACGTAGCAACCAAGTCGACGAATAAGGTCCGCCGAGAAACAGCGGAAGAAGTCGTCCATTCTATTCGTTTTCATTCTCCAACTTTGGTGGAGCAGGCAGAAATGGTATCGAAAGAGTTGTTGAGAGTAGCTATCCTTTGGCAAGAACTTTGGCACGAAGGTTTGGAAGAAGCCAGTAGGTTATACTTTGGCGAAGGAAACTCAGAAGGAATGCTGGAAGTTCTTGAGCCTCTTCACGAACTTATCGATAATGGTGCAGAGACTATTGCAGAAATGGAATTTTTAAGGGAATTTGGACATGATTTGCGAGAAGCAGCTAGTTTTTGTGAGCAATTCAAGACAAGTGGGAAGGAAGCCGATATCAATCAAGCATGGGAGATATACTATAAAGTTTTTCGGAAAATTAATAAGCAAGTTCCACAAATGACTTCCCTGCATCTTGCAAATGTTTCGAGTAAGCTTTTAAATATTCGTTTCTTGGATTTGGCGGTTCCTGGTACGTATCGCCCGGATGTAGGTTCTGCAGATGGCTACTCTGTCGTTCGTATTGCAGCAATCGATCCAACATTGCATGTTATTAGTTCGAAACAGAGGCCTCGAAGACTTACCATGTATGGAAGTGATGGTAAAGAATATACATTTTTGTTGAAGGGACATGAGGACTTGCGGCAAGATGAGAGAGTCATGCAGTTATTTGGATTGGTCAACGATCTTTTGTCTCAGAATGCAGCGACCAATTCGAATTTGTGCAAGATAAAGAGGTTTTCGGTGATTCCGCTGAGCCCTAATACAGGTCTTATTGGTTGGGTTCCCAATTGTTATACGTTGCACAGTATTATTCGCGAATACAGGGAACAGCGAAAGATTTTATTGAATATTGAACATCGATTGATGCTTCAAGTAGCACCGGATTATGACGACCTTACTTTGCCTATGAAATTGGAAGCCTTTGAGCATGCAATTAGTAACACAAATGGCTTTGAAATTAGCAAGTCCATGTTCCAAAGAAGCAAAAATTCGGAGGTTTGGTTGTCTCATCGAACGATGTATACTCGTTCATTGGCTACCATGTCCATGGTTGGCTTCATTCTCGGTCTTGGCGATCGTCATCCTAGTAATTTGTTGATGGAAAAAGGAAGTGGAAGAATTATACACATCGACTTTGGCGATTGTTTTGAAGTCGCCATGCTACGAGAAAAGTTTCCTGAAAAGGTCCCTTTTCGGTTAACTCGAATGTTGGTCAATGCAATGGAAGTATGTGGTGTTGGGGGCATCTTCAGACATTCCTGTGTAAAGGTTATGGAAGTTTTGCGGAATAATCGTGATTCTTTAATGGCTGTATTGGAGGCGTTTGTTCACGATCCCCTGATCAACTGGAGGCTGCTCATGGACAATGAGAATGTCCCTGTGACGGAAAGTGTTCCTGTGAAGAAGGATTATGAAGGATTAAATGAGAAAGCCTTGAAGGAAGCATATGAACTTTCCATGCAAGGAGGTGTGAGTTTGACCGCATCCAAAAGCTTACTTATGGGAAAGTCTGGGATGAGTTTGTCCCAAATGGCACGTGTTCATTCAGGAGAGAGTTTGAAGGACGACGAATTCTATTTATCTTCTAGTAAGCGTCCTGACTATTCTTTCTCTCTTAGACCAGGGGAGACTCCAGCAGAAGTTGTGCTGAGAGATTTGGAAAGAAAGAAGGGTTCGGAAGCAGTCGAGACGATGAATGAGGAATTGAACAAAAGGGCCTTGAGTGTCATTCGTCGGGTGCATTGCAAGCTCACCGGAAATGATCATGTCGAATATGACGTCCATTCTGTTCCAGAACAAGTAGATAGGTTGATTGCCGATGCAATGAATATGGAAAATCTCTGTCAGTGTTATGTTGGTTGGTGTCCGTTTTGGTAAATAAAGTGCAAAATGATTTTGTGTCGATTCCCAACACGAATGAATGGCGGGATTTTCATGAAGACTTGGTCATGTCGTGGTTGTTGGAGTATGAGAAGTTGGCTCTGAAAGAGATTGAAAGCGAAGATGGTCTTTGTATTATAGGAAGAGGACTAGGTTTACATAGGATTGTGTCTAGACTTGTACATAATTTGTGCCAAGAACAAAAGCTTGTCTTGGGTCTTCGCTTTTCCAAGGAGTGGTTGCACGCTTTGGAACAGTGTTTTCTTGTGAGCCAAGACATTGAGCCGCACTGTTATCCAAGAGAAATAGACGCTAGTTATTCTCGCTCAGAGAGGCTATCGGTATACAATCTACAACAAGGATTCTTGGTTATCTCACCCACCATTCTGGTACACGATCTTTTGTTGCACGTAATACCAGCAGATAAAGTGAGCTGTGTAGTCGTAAACGAAGCGGAATTTCTGGCAGATGAATCTCGAATAGAATGTTTTATTGTTCGTTTGTTGAAGGAACAAAACAGGAGATGCTCGGTCAAAGCTTTTTCAGAGAGGGCGGAAGCCTTTACAAGGGGGTTTCACTTGGTAGAAAAAGCTATGAGAAACTTGAGAGTTACAAAACTGTATCTGTGGCCGCGGTTTCGAGTAGAAGTTGATCAATCTTTGCAAAATGCTAGTGGCCAACTGGTGGAGTTGGAGGTGAGGCAGACTCCAAAGATGGCTTCCTTAACAAAGGCGATTTTGGAAGCCATGAATGCCTGTTTAAATGAATTGAAACGTCGAAATAAGAGTATAGATACTTCGGAATTGGATATGCAGAATGCCTTGTTCAAAAGCTTCGACTATATCATATGGAAGCAGTTGGAGCCAATGTGGCATAACGTAAGTAGCCATACAAAGCAGTTGATAAGAGATTTGAGAACGCTGAGAAGTATTTTAACGCATTCTACAAAACTCAATTGTGTCAGCTTTTTTAATTTTCTCATGGCTGTGACACAAAGTGAGGATACTTCCAAGTCCAATTGGCTAATGTCAAAAAGCGGCGAAAGAATATTCACTTGTGCGAAGAGCAGAATTTATATGAAGACAAGTAAGGAAAATACAGATGTAGAGAGGAAAGGAAAGAAGGCCAAGTCAAACAGTGGGTCGACAACGATACCGCTTGATATGAAAGTGATTTTAGAGCCGAGTCCCAAGTGGTCAGTTCTTGATTCCTTGTTACAGGAGATAAAAGTTAAGACAGATGGCGAACAATGGGATGAAATGATATCCATGGGATATGGCTGTCGAGTACTTGTTTTTGTAAAAGATGTCTCTACAGCACTGGAGCTTTCAGAGGTCATTAAAAGTTCTAAAGCTTCCCAAGAATATCTGCAACGAGAATTTCAGAAACTCATGAAGAGCAGAGATGAAGCTATTGCTCGAGCAAAGAGGCTTCTTGCAAAGGAAATCGCAGACTCAGAAAATCTCCTTGAAACAGAAGCTGAAGTTGTAGATAAGGAAGACGTTCAAGTCAAGACAACATCAGCAGCAGATTTGGGTTGGCAGGATTCGAAGCCAGCCAATGTAGGAAAAGACTCATTTGATGGTTTCTCATTGGTAATGCCAGACGTTGAGATTGCAACACTTGGAGAAAGAGTAGAGAGTTGGAAAGGTCTAGAACTACTTGAGTTGTTGAAGCCAAGATTTGTGATTGTCTATGAACCGCATACTTCATTAATAAGACAACTGGAAATGTATCAAAATGAAGTACCGGAGTTACCATTGGAGATATTTTGCCTTGTTTATGAAAATTCAGTGGAAAAGGATAAATTTGAGAAAGCTTTGCAGTATGAAATTCATTCTTTTGAACGACTTATAAGAGAGAAAGAGAATCTTGTTGTGTTTGTAGATAACGAATGCCCGAATACGGAAGAGATTTTGGAGGATCAAGCAAAGTTTGGAATTGTTGAGGCCTCCGATGTAACTTGCACGAAAGTTGGTGGGAAAATTTTCGTAGACATGAGAGAATTTCGTAGCAAATTGCCGCAAATTTTGTATGATACTGGGTTTCAGCTCATACCTGTGACGTTAAGTATCGGTGATTATATTCTGAGCAAGTCAATATTTGTGGAGAGAAAGAGCCTTTCAGATTTGACAAGTTCGTTGCAAAGTGGTCGCTTATTTGCACAAGTACAACAGCTTTGTCGTCATTGTCGTATTGCATGTCTTCTAATAGAATTTCCACCTGGAAAGTCATTTCTTTTATCAAGTTTTTCAGAACTTGTAAAGGAGTTGAGTCCTGTATCGTTGCTTAGTCGTTTGGTTCTTCTAACTATACATTTTCCCACTTTGCGTTTGATATGGTGTCATAATGAGTACTTTTGTGGCTCTGTTTTTGCAGCTTTGAAAAGTTCGGAACCTCTGGACGAATTGCCCGATATAGATCTACTACAAAAGAACGATTCGGAAGCCAAGGATTATGATAATTATTTGGCAGTAGACCTTTTATTGCAGTTACCAGGAATTCATGAACGGAACTTTCAAAATGTTTTGAACAAGTTTAATTCAATACAGGAGCTTTGCAATGCGGATAAAGATGTACTGGAAGAGACTTTAGGATCGAACAATGCGAAGATCTTCCATGATTTTGTCCATGCAACTGCACCAAATTTGTACGAAGGACAATTTAAATAGGAATTTTATGACTTATTTTGTTGTTTGCAACGAAAAAGATAAAGAGTGACTTGCAAGCTTGTTTTGTTCTCGGAAAAGCCATTTTTATTTCGGGTTAAATTTTTGCGTTGTTACGTGCTTGAAATGTTTCAAATGCTAACCGAAACTATTTGCTGACACAGTGACCATTGGAGTGTATCGGAGCTATTGGAGGACAGCTATGGAGCCAGTTTAACATGATAATTTGATTGTGGAAACAAACTTACCCATATAAGCAGGCGCCGTTGTACTGAATTGTTCCAGTTGGGCAGGAAGAGACACATTCCTTTGGGAAAAAATTGAATCGAGAATTGTATTTCCTGCTATTCTTACCGTTCCGAACAACAGAGGTTTAGAGGAGGAGCAATTTGTTACACATACTCTAGCATGTTGCCCACCAACTGTCCCAACAACTTCAGTTAACTTCTCGTGACAAGAACCTTGACAGATCCTTCCATTGTATACCATATCTGATGGACACTGGCTTGTGCAGTTGCGACCTGCCCGGAATTGATTGGGAAGACAAGCATTCCTACAGTAGTTGCCATCATACAGCATTGGATAGGGACATTCCTTCAAACACACTCCATTCATGATGTAAGGACGATGTGCAGGACTTTAAAATATGGAATGGTTAAAGATTTGATTTAAAACATATATTTTCTTACCATCCGGAAAGGCATTTCATCGAGGAAGTGTCCGTCCACTAGAAGCAACTTTGAGTTGCAAAAAATTGGAAAATGTCAAGTGATTATTACCGTATAGGGAGGGCAAGTTTGCACACATTGTTGACCGTGAATATAATTGTATCCTGGAGGACACGAGTCCACACAAATGTAGACATTGTCCGCGATATACACCAATTTGTCTTGGGGACAGTTTGAGAGACATTTGCGGGAAGATGCATCAATAGCTGGATATTGAGGGGGGCATGTTTCTACGCAGAGATTGTTGTAGGAATAGGTGGAATCTGGACAGGATTCGACACACTTGTGAGAAACCATATCTAGATACATTGAAGATGGACATCCAGAGAGCCTCTTATTCAGCTGAGCAACTGTAAAGGTTTTGTATGAGTTCTTTGATTTCCTCTCCGAGCCTTTGTGGAGCTGATGGGAGGAGGATATCCTTTCTTTTTCTTGTATATGTTCTGAACTAGCAATAGTAACGATGATTAGGAGACATGTGAAACAAAACAATACCAGACGCATCATGGACAAAATCAAAAATTGGTTAATACCCGAGAGCCTTTTTAGTTCTTTATAAAGGTCGGACCGAATATTCTGGCGCCAAAAAAAATGCTAGTTCTGCCATGACTTGTGCAAAGAATTTCCAGAAAAAAGAAAAATCTAAAACATTTAAAGCTACACTGAATGCCTTCGGCCTTACATGAGCGATCGCTAGCTCTCCGAAAAGCGTCAGAAAGTGCTATGGAACACAAAATGAATATTATCTCCATGGATAGGCAACCCGCGAAACTTCCGTGAGAAAGCTCTTTGAATTATGTATGGTGCTGCCACCTAAAATAACTCGAAAACCGTTTGATTGTGCAAAATTTGCGACGGCACTAATTTCAGGCTCACTATCTGTTTGTGACTCGCCATTAATTATCGCGACTGCTCTAGATTCTTGGTAAGTAACTCCACCTGCAATAAAAATGAGTATTTCCTTGGGCACATTTTTGCCTGATGCTGGAGTCATGAACGGAAACTCCGTTTCTTTCAATCTCCCTTTCATAATATCGTCTATAAGATGGACAATTAAGGGAACGTGTTGCGCAAAAACATTTTCTACTCCGACGATGCCTCGTCGAACTGTGTTTCGAACCATACCCAAAATACTTTTGCTCTGGAATATATCGCTCGTCCTTCTAGCATTGCCTCCATAACGAAGAAGGGAACCAAACAGCTGCAAGCGCTCCGCACTTAATCCCTTGAGGAAGGTGAGGAGAGTTTTTTATATGCATTCGAACTTACCAGTTTCTTCAAACTGTCTTTTATTTCACCCATTCGATTTTGAGGAACTTCTTCATAGCGCAACGCATAAATCAAGCTGAGTCGAAATTTATCTTCCACGTGAATATTTGGATTTTCAAGCATCTTAAAGAGCTGATTTTGATGTTCGGTCAAACTGTTTCTGCATGCAATGTCTTGCTCAAGTTGTGCTACATCCATAAGATGCCTCGAGGTGACAAGACGAGAAAGTTCACTCATCAACGTTACATGTTTGGTTACTTCGGAAGACGAACTTCGAAGCTCCGGATATGCTTCTAAGAATTTCATCATGTCTTCGATGGTGGCGGTGCTATGACTATAGCGAGCTTTCTCCTGAAATTGGTCAACAAGAGACTTAATATTAACTCCCAAGTCACCATAGTTCTTATATCTGTTGACATTATAAAATCTATCCTGCTTTGGATCCAGCACCACCTCCTGAAAACCTTTCTTAGCATCGGGGGAATGACGCAAATTCACTCGATTATTCTTGATGCCGATCAACTCATGTATCATGGCTTCATAAGTCCAAGGAGTCACTAGAGGAGTCAGCGGATCCTGCATGCGATCTAGTATAAGAACCACAGGATTTGTATCACGACGACGAAAGTCGAACAGCGCATTTTCTTGATCCATTCGAACGCTCATTCTCTCACACATAAATCTGCACAGTTTGCTGTTTGCATCGTAACGAATCGCAGGCCTCATCTTTATAGCAAGAAACAGAGAAGTTACACCGTCAACAAGACGCTCCAAGATAGGATTCTCACCCGAATTGGACAACATGCAGGGAAGCACGTTGAGATGAAACAACTGAGGAGCCACTGCATAAAAATCGAGAAAATACTCCTGTACTTCAGTGACCGTTTCGAAAGTATCTGATTCTGCGAGTTCTTCCAATAAAGTTTTCCTAATAATATTGGAGAAGAATATATGGTATTCCCCGAACTTGGGAGCCGAAAGTTCCCTTTGCAAAAGGCTTATGTTGGTAGAATTCGGTCTCACAAAAACCAAACACTTCATATGTTTGATTAGTTCCCTTCTTGGAGTCTCCAGTTTCTCTATTAGAAATACTCCTTTATTATAAGCTTCAAGCTGCGAATAAACAAGTCCAATCATGGACAACTATAAGTGCCGTTTAGAATAGACAACTCAGAAACGACAAAAAAGGCATACAGTTTCATCATCTGTAAGTAAGGCCTTGAGTCCAGAACATCCTTCTACTATTTTTCTCACATATTCAGTGGCACACGTAATAACGTCAAACACCATTTTGTGCAAAAAAATCGATTCTTCGAAAACTATTTTTGTCATCCGATGCAAGGCGTTTCAAGAGGACTTCCAGTTCGAGTTGTAGACGAATACAAAATATGGGATCGACTAAGAGGTAATAGACTGCTTTATTCGCAAGTCCAAGTATGCTTATTGTTCCTAGTTGAGTCAAGTTTGCCTTTGTACCAGCTTTCCTGGAAGGATTACTCAAGTGACGGTTCTTACGTGTCAAGAGTTTCCCAAAGTGTATGGCTCGATTTTATTGTGAACAGTGGTACAGTTGACTCAAGTAATGGAGTTGTGAGTTACTTTCACTCTCTTCCAACGGACTGGTTTAAAAATCCCTATCTTTATATTTATGTAATAAGTGTCGCAGATCTTGACTCCTATAGAGAAAAGCAGAAAATGCGTCTACATGTATTTGCAGAGGCTTGTAGAGAAAAGAAAGTGGAATACCTCATCGTATATAGTCCACCTTCAACTGCTCCTTTGGCTGCAGCTTTGGCCACAACCAATAGCAACGTGTCTTCCCTAAGTTTGCGTATGTTCACGGAAGAAGACCCTGCGCAACGAGCAAGAAGAAAGGTTTTTGAACGGTTGAAAACGGAACTCAACGTAATAAAAGGTCGTGAGACAGTTGTGAAGCTTGACCAGGGTGGAACAGTTCCAGCGTTTTTTATTCACCGTTTACGAGAGAGTATAGTAGCTGCTATTGAACAAAGAGTCAAGGGTTACAGGAAGGAGATAGAAAAGTACCTACAAAACAGAAGTGTTCCTGGTTGGAGTTTGCAAAAGTTTGTAGCGTTGAATGAAAGTCTTTCCTTTGTATATTATCAAGCTGGACATTTGGAGTCTTCACTGAAATGCTATCAAACTACTCTAGACTTTCTTTTAACAAACAAAATGAGTGTTTTTCGCCAGGCATCGACGAAGATTTCTGTCGCTCGCCAAGTTTTGTACTACGGGTGTGAAGAAAATCGTCACTCGCTGTGTCAGAATTTATTAGGAGAGCTGGAGGTTTTTTCTTACATATTCTCAAGACAATTTGCATTGTTATACTCTCTTCGCATGTTCGAAGAAATTCCTACACTGGTTTTCAAGTAAGCATATCCTTTGTTGTTTTTATTTTGTCCTCAAGAGATTTTCTAGTTACCTCGTTAATATTTATCAACGAACGAAGCTCATGAATGACAACAGCGAAATTTTTTTTTTACAAGCTTGGATCTTTTGTTGCTGTAGTGTACTAAGAGACTCACCTTATGTTCCTGGAAGCAGCACTGGTGATGAGACCGAAGAACATGTAGATGAACAACATACCTTCCCATTTTACTTTCCGACTGATTTTGTTGCAAAACTTATTTTTATACAACTTTTATGCTTTTCAAATTTTTTGCATTCAAAGTTTGATAAGATATCAGCTCAAGTTCCTTGTGTTTATCTCGATGTGGAGAAAATATTTGCAGATTCCCGTCAAAGTGTTACGGTAGACGAGAGAATATTAAAGGAAGATGAAGCACTATCACATGATTTAGAGAGCGTCGAGAATGGCTGCACAAAATTTATTGAATTGTACCGTACTCTGGAAGACTTGTTGGATAAAACTGGAAGGCAAAGACTTGTGTCTGAAATTCGAGGTTATTATGGAGTTACTTTGGCAACTGTTGGACGATCAGAAGAAGCACGGCAAGTTTTAGAAAACGAATTAACTTTGTTATCCAATGAGCAGTGGAGTCTTGTGGTGTTGTATCATTTGCGTTGGCTTGCAAAGACGGAAAGGGATTTGGAACGCTCGAAGGAATATTTGTTGTGTTGCCTGAATGTTCTTCAACACTTGTGTGAATTGCAGCGCAATTATACCGAGAACGTATTTCAAAGTCTCAAACATGAGGCTCCTTTTTGGGTCGAACAGGTGAATGAGTTGTGCAAGACTATTCCTGATACGTTATCTCATCCTATGGACAAAATTTTTCGCCTTTGCAGAATTGTAACAAGATTCCAGTCGGAAGAAATTTTTCAGTTTGATCCTCTTTCATTAGACATTTCTTTAGAATCTGAGTTGGCTGCAGGCTTATCTGTCGAAAAGTGTACAGTAATCTTTGCAGAACAAAGTAATATTCGAGATGAAACGGAACGTAAAAAATTGTATTTGGAAAGTAATGGTTCCTTTGTTGTACTTCCAGGCTCCAATATTATAATTGTCTCTACAGACAGCCTTGAACATTGTGGAATGCTGTTCGTGGAAAGTATTCGTTTACAGATGCATCGTTTAGAATTGATTTGGGAAGCGACAGATCCACTCGACAGTTTTTTTCCGTCATCTACAGGTCTTACTATTTCTGAGCGACCTCCTCTTGGACGTGTCTTTCTCGGGTCATATTCCGAATGTTATACGCATAATGGTAGATTTTATATCGATCAAGACGTGGAAGTAGAGGCTTCGCAACATTCATCTGTTGAAGGTGCTCGTGTTTCTTTTGGTTTTTCTGAGCAAGACCAAATATCCTTACAGCTTCCTACTATTGAGGCTGATGATCATTATCGATTTACTGTGTCTATTCCTATTCCGGCGGAAAATTTCAGTTTTTCAAAGATAGTATCCACGACAAGAGAAACGTACTCACAAGATATGACCTTGTTCGCAACATTAACTGGCAAAGAAATATTGAGTTCAGGGGAGGAAAAAGAGTTTAGGTATAAAACTGAAAAGGACGTTGCATTGGTATTTCCGTTTTCTGTTCAAGTAGACTGCAAAACTCTCTTGCTGGATGACCAAACGGCGAAATTTGTACTTTCGTGCTCCTGTTGCAGTTGTCTTGTCTCTCGTTTTATGAATCTTCGTATTCCATCGGTGACTGTTTCCGTCCCAGAATTGGAGTTCAACGATGGAAAGAATGGAGAAGATAGCTTAAATTGCTTTTATTTTGAGAAACCCTTTCAGAAAAGATTCTTTTTCTTCAAATTGAGTTCAAAAGTGGACATGCTCAAAAAAATGTTCCATTCCAGGGAAGAATCCTTCTTTCGTGTATCGTGTTGTATTTCGAAGCTTAAGGATGCTTTGGATGAGAACGACAATATAATGTTGAAATGTCCGTTCTCATTTGTATCGTTACTCCCATCTTACATTTTCAAAGTGGAATATCAATATGATAGTAGTGTTCCAGTTGTACAAGGTGCTGAGTTTACGCTTAGAATCCATGTAAAGATTGTTCGTTGGGAGGGAGATAACCGTTTTGGCGAAGGTTTTGAATATGCAGTTGATAATGAGAGCTTTGGATGGATTGTGATGGGAAAGTTTCGAGGCTTCTTTTCGCGTGACGAGTCTTGTATGGAGATCGCAGTTGAACTTGTGCCTATTTTCACTGGTGTTTTGTATTTGCCTGCCATCAACCTTTACTATAATGGTGAAGCTGTCCAACCTAAAAATATTTTTCAGGTGGATTATAATCGACAAGTTACTGTCAAGTCTCCTCGGTATTTGATTTCACCGTCCATTCCCTAACGACGAATACCCAGTGTTCTTGTTGAATGCTTCATATGTTAGTGAATCAAAAAAATGAAGACACGCAGAGATATTGCATACCCGTTTTGTCATGGAGTCTTAGATTGGTGACACGATCGTACTTTCTTATCATTTTTACATTATATTATGTAACATTTTCTATTTTCTCGAGTTGCTTCATAGGTTTTTGCTTCTCTTCTCTGACATGCTTCATGACATCCAAATGAAATGGATGTCCTCAGTGGATGTTTTTAGACTTGAAATAAGACTTAAACTGTTCCTTTTTGATGGAGAATAAACTTTCCAACTGAAATGGAATGTGTAATATTTCAAATTCCTGTTGAGTCGTAGGTACGAATGCCTTAAGTGTCTTTTTTACCTCTCCATGGACCGAAAATAACAGAAAAGTCGAATGCTCTTCGCGATGTGCCCAATTTTGAAAAATGGCTCTCGTTTGGCGGGAAAAATTTGGAAATGGCACAACCGAAACAGCGACAACAACCATCAGAACAAAGTTTGGTTGGCTCCGCACCGTTATTACCTCTTCTACCAGAACAGCAGTATGTGAAAAACAAAGGGAAACCAAGAAGAAGAGTTTGCAAGGAATCAACGGAAGAGAAACATCCGACGAGACACAAGTTGAATCATGCAAAACCACGAGATAAGGAGATTTTGGAAGAAGAGGAAATCTTCAATTTACTAGAAGCTTTTAGAAAGTATTTTCCAGAACCACCGAGCAACTTGAGAGCTCAGGAAATAATTGAAGTAGGTATTTGCATCCCTTGGCTTTTGAATAATTCACAGGAAAAAGAGTAGGTCTGGTAGGTTCTTTACGGAGAAAGAACAGTGGGAGCTGTGGGAAAACGTTTTGAAGCCTTGGAGTCAAAAATGGTACTCAAAAAAGGAAGCTTTCTTCCGTATTGCTAGAGCGAGGTTTTTAAACACTCCAAGTAGCCAATTCATTACTAAAGAACTGGCAGAGGAATGGGCCAAGTCCTTCTTTCAAGTAGGGGAGAAGATGGTGGCTCAATAGGAAAAAGATAGTAAACCGACGAGAGCATAACAAGAAATAGATGAACCGAAATACTTGGTACAGATGAAATATTACATGCGCGGAAAATAAGTAAAACCTGTCTTGTTTCAACTTAAATGATAGCGTCCACGACAACCTAAACTTAAACTAATGGAAGTTAGTAAAGCTGAAGCTTTCAACAAAATTTCTTTGTATTCTTCCACTTGTATACTTTGACTTGTAATTGCTCCACCACTGCCTATGATAGCTCCATCCGGAGTAATGACGATAGTACGTATGACGACATTCAAGTTGATGGCACCATTTAAGCTCAAATAACCGATACTTCCTGAATAAATACCTCTAGCTGAGTCTTCAAGTTGGTCGATGAGTTCCAAAGTTCGGACTTTAGGAGCACCTGTCATGGAACCCATCGGAAATGCAGCACGTACAGCTTCTAATGGACAAGTATCTTCTCCCAGTATGCCACGTACAGTTGACACTAACTGATGAACAGTGGCGTAACTTTCAATGTTCATTAGGACAGGAACCCAAACCTTTCCAGGTAGGCACACTCGTCCAAAATCATTTCGTACCAAATCTACTATCATCAAATTTTCCGAAAAATCTTTCTCCGAATTTTGCAACCTTTCCTTCAGAATGATATCCTCCTCATCGTCATTTCCTCGTTTGATAGTTCCTTTTATTGGTTTCGACTCAATTATCTTACTGCTACTCACATGAATAAACCGTTCCGGAGAACTGCAACACACCGAAAACGAATTCAAATGAAGATAGCACGAGTATGGAGCTGGATTTATCTCGCGGAGTATACAATAGACACGAAAAGGGTCGAGTTGACCTTTAAAGTGAATACGATTTGTCAAACATATCTCGTAGGTTTCACCCTCGTAAATAAATTTCTTACAACGCGTAATCTTATCAATATATTCATGTTGTGGTATTTCCCAACGAAACTCTGGAACTTGCTGTACATAATCGTGTTGCTCATCTATCGAAATACTCGCCTTTCTCTTTGTCGCATTTTTCACTTGAAGTTCTATATGCTCCAACCATTGTTTCGTACTAGACGAGTCACTCTTTGAAATATCTTCCAAGCAGACAGCTTCAATAGACCCAGAATGATGATCAAGTGCAATAAATCTATCGCAGAACATAAAACAGGCATCTGGAAACGAGGAACTGTATCGATTTTGAACTGGACAGCAATCCGATTTAGTTTCATAACCGAAATAACCAACAAAACCACCCCAAAACTCAAACATAGGAGTGCAGCTTGTCTCTACAACTCTATCGTTGAGCTTCATCTGCAAAAAATCAAAGATATTACAATTGAATGTATCAACGTGTTTTAAGGAAGCATCTGAAAGAATCTGATATTGCTCAACGCATTGACGCTCCACGTGATACTCAAAATACTCTGAGAATGGACCAGAGCAGTTTCCCATATAAGAATAACGTCCACTTGATTCCGTGGATAATGATGAGTCTAGCCAGAACGAAGGTACATTCGAGTTCTCATAGACTTGTTGAAATAATAATGGAATATTTACGTCGTTCAAGGAAGTTTCGAATTTCTTCGACACAACACGAAAAGTTTGCTTTTTCCTCTCGTAACCTAAAGGGTTTGGTTCTTTTTTGGAGGTGAGAAACCTCACTAGAGTACGAGGATCATCCAGCTGCTTCTTCTCTTTGAAAGCAATATCAAGAAAATTGTTGAGAATCTTATTTCCGTATTCTGTACAAATCGACTCGGGGTGAAACTGTACTCCAAATAAAGGCTTCTCCTTGTGTCTGCAAGCCATGAGTAGATTATCTTCAAGAGACCAAGCCAGAGGATATAAACAGTCAGGGAGCGACGAAGATTTCACACACAGGGAATGATACCTAACGGCTGAAAATACTTCAGGCATACCTGAAAAAATATCAACAGCTTGGTGCTTGATGCGACTTAAACGACCGTGCCATACTTCAGGGGCGTGTTCAACTTCGCCACCAAAAGTCCAAACAAGACCTTGAAAACCCAGACACACTCCTAACAGCGGAAGAGTCCAGTTTTCAAGTATATTTCGACAGATACCAAAGTCTCTCGAGTTTTCGGGTCTTCCTGGACCTGGAGAAAGAACAACGCAGTCAAAGTCACTAACAAACATTTTGACTACTTTTGCAATCGACAAAAGCTTCCACGAACCTACAAGAAAACGACCTGAAAGAGTCGTAGTCGTCATTCTGAATAACAACTGGTTTTACGACAGTTTCTTCTGTTAGCGCTTGCAAAAGGTTATATGTATAAGAGTCATAATTATCAACAATAAGAATCCTAAGCTTTCGCTTCGTCATTTCTCATCCGATAAAATTGGAAAAAAATTCTCTTTACAGAAATAATTTTGCCCTAATCCAATGCCACTTTAAAGTCATCCATCATATACAGACAATAACTACTCAACAGATACACAATATTATTGAAATACCTCTATCGATAAGGTAAGTAACTTCCATCCTTTCTATTGACTCCCTTCTTATTCTTTGAGGAGCGAAAAATATTTGACAACGTCCTCACATGATAAGGCTTCCCTGATAAACCCTTTAGATGCGCTCTATTGTCAGACTTTGAAGACTGTGCTTCGTTGGAAATTTTCAACCACTTGTTGGTCAACTCCACATTGCCTTTGAATACAGTAATCCAGTCTGCCACTTGTTTAGGAGACAACTGATGATTTCTCGACATATTCTGAACCAGAGGATCGCTCGTGTGCAGTGGCGACGGTTCAACCACCTCCTTCAGCGAGCTATTCCCTGAACCCTGCAAATCTGTTGCATCTCGAACACTGCCATAATGTTCACCGTGTTGATACGTGAGGTATATCCACTTTGCCTCACTACCTTCAAAATTGACTATATCCACAAAGGTTTCATCTTCGCAATAGATTCGAACGTTCACATTATACAGAATAGAAATTGCGTGAAGCTACACAGGAAGGTCAAAACTAAATAGGAACGAAAAAAACAAAGAACTACCTCTAAATTTCCCGCCCATGTACCCATCTTCCTCATATTACTGATATAACTCTGGAAATCCTCTTCTTCCACAAAGCTACTGTATTCTTCTTCGTGACTCTGCAAAAACCCACAAACTGCTTCTCGTAAGTCCCGGTGAAACTCTGGTGTTCCGTAAAGCTGGTCAGAAACTGCACTGAAAAGACAGTTGCCATCCTTTTCTACTGTCTTAATCCCCAGACCCAAAGAAGACAACCTTTCTCGCAAGAAAGGACTGTCGTCGGAGCAGTCGTCGATACTCCTTTCAGAAGGACTCGGACTCGCTATATCGAGTACAGGAAACTGAATAGAGTCTAGGGAAGCTCTTTTATTTTCTTCCCTCCTCTTTTTAGACAATATAAGCATAGAAAGTAAAGGTACTTCCTGAAAAGGGGCCACTCAGCTATATGTAATAATCCTTTTGCATCCAATAAAAAATGAATGGGCAAGAAAGGTGCTTTATACTATTACATATACTACGGTACAGTTTTATGAGGCCCAAAAACTAGAAACACGTTCCTAACTAATTATGAGTACAAAGAGTCCATGTGCATATACTGGAAAGAATCGGAAAGAATGAACCTTGAAGAAAAAGACGAGTTCTTCAATGTGACAGAAGAAGCCGTACGAAAAGTCTCCACCGAACTGGACAAACCCAGTCTGCTATTTAGACACAGCATTGCCACTTTTGACATGAAAACTGAGGGAATTGCTTTCAAGTAACGATAGCGAAGACCCTTGAAAAACCCAAAAATACCAGCTTCTCGCCATAAATCACTTGCTACACTAAACATAGTCGTAACCTGAGAATACTTTCGCTGCTTCCCCGAGTCTGTGACAGATAAGATCGTCATTCTTTTGGATATCACATTGAACGGTTGAGCAATAGTTTGAGCAAAAAGGCTTGAAACGGCACTCAAGACTAACAAGCTACCCAAGTTCAAATCAACATAGGACGAGTTGAAGTACTTCCTTCTTTTCCGTCTAGACACTTCAGTTCGAAGAATATCATAAAAGAGGTATTCCAAGCCATACTGAGGTACCATTCTCAGTACTGCGGGAAACCAACCTCCATATACTATTCGCACGTCCTTGGGCGGATCCAGACCTTTCTTTCTCAGAGTTTGTGTCGCATGTAAAGGATAGCAAATTGCCATGGCTACCATTGACGTCAAAGATACAGCTAACAATCTCTCTTTCGGTGTAATATCTCGTGAAGGATGAACTTTTGTCTGCAAATAATACTTGGTTTGTTCGAACAGAGCAAGCCTGATGGATTTTGTGACTGCACTTTTTAACAGATACCCTGTCCAACCATCAAAAAGTCCTTTCCAACCTTGTTCTTTCCATACTCTCAGAAGAATACTGGGGAGCGACAAGGAAGAATAAGGCGAGTTTGCCCTCGACTTGAGAGCAGTTACGACTTCAACTGGGGTTATAACCATTGAGGTGACTGCTCCCGAAACAAAACCTGCGAGAAAAATTTTACCAATCCGAGTAAAATGCTTTGTTGGAAACGACGCACGACAGTTTAGACACAGAAGGTGCAACAGGAGGCCGCGAGTGACTTACCGTGTCGCTACTCGATGGTTTCTTGACTAAGTTAGGTATAACATAAAAATTCAAACCGGTATTTTGAAGAAAGTTTGCTTTCTTGGTATTCTTTGTAATGGGATACCTGGGTAGGGAGATTTTTTCGATATGGAGGTTTTCCTCATATTTGGAATGAAGAAAACACAGAATGTTGCATACATGAGAATTCTCAGAATATTGATGAACACATAAACTGTTCCTGGACATCATAACGTATTCTCTTCTTCCATAGAATAAAAAAGATTCTGTTAGGTTGCAGCGACCGGACCACGAGGTTCAAATTCACCCAAGAAGAATCGAATGTGTGGGGAATGTTCCACACCTTGAGACTTTATCAGAAACCTCAACATTCTGCTTGTCACATATATCCAGCTTTTGCTTTTCCAACAATTGTATCCCAGGTCTTCTTATCGTACTTGTTGAGATTTTCAAGGTGGCGAGAATATCGAGGTGGAGAACCGCAAATATGTTCTCTTTGTGGAGGCCTTCGTGTTATACCTTGTGACGTCTGTTCAGGTATTGGTAAAGTAAAGAAGGGTGTATTTAATAGAAACAACAGTTTAAGAAAAGACTCCTTGGTTGGTTCTCCTTGGACAGCTGTTGTTCCAGTCCAAGGGAGACGTCACTTTGTTTGTATTATGAAAAAGGGCAAAGGCAAGGATGTTATTGCAGTCTTACAGACCACTTGTGGCAAAAAAGAGTCTAGAATTTCCGTAGAAGTACCCTTAAAGGTAATAATTAACCTTTCAACTCTATATTCATTTACTGTGAATAGATACTCAAAAATAGAAAGTTCTGGAGCAGTGGTTGGATTTGCGTGGACGACTTGCAGCAGACAAGCAAAGCTTGTTTCAAGTGCAAACAGCAAGGTGTTGTAAGGTGTCCTCGATGTGAAGGAATTGGTCAAGTTGGACTTTAGTTATCAAAATAAGGCAATATTGTTCTTTATGAATGAAAGAACAATAACTATAGAACCACTAGTTTTCCAAATTCTCCTTGGGCATAAATATCTTTCCTGGGTTCAGTATTCCGTTGGGATCAAAGGATTGTTTTATCGTTCTCATCAGCTCAACAGCTTCCTTGCCAAGTTCTGTTACAAGATATTCCCTTTTGCCTTCTCCAATGCCGTGCTCTCCAGTACAAGTGCCTTCCATTGAAAGTGCTCGCTTTACGAGTCTGTCATTAAAAGCCTTTACCATTTTCATTTCCTCCTTATCGTTGGGTTTCACTAACATAACTAGATGGAAGTTTCCATCGCCAGCATGTGCTATTAAGGGTGCTACAATTTTTGTCTTTCGAAGGTCTTCCTTCGTATAGTGAATCATTTCAGATAATCGAGATACAGGAACACAAACGTCTGTAGTCCATAGCTCACAATCTGGCCTCAAGGAATACGCACTCCAAAGAGCGTCCTAAAAGAAATTTAACCAACAACCGTAGAAACAATGATAAAATACGAGTATACCTTTCTAGCTCGCCAAAGCTCTTCTCGCTTTTCCGGCTCAGTGGCGTATTCAAAGTTTTGGCCTTTGTGATTTTTCGTTATGCGCAAGATTTTTTCCATTTGCTCATTCACCGCATGAGTAGATCCAGCCAGCTCAAACAGAAGTACAGGTTTTTCCTCCAAATGAAGACCTTCTGATTTGTTGACAGCTTTCACCATCAAGTCATCCATTAGTTCAATTCTGCCACAGTCTATCGATGCACGAACGACATCAATTACCGCCGAAGTAGCATCTTCTATTTCATCAAAATAGCACATTGCGACGCCATGAGATTCTGGTATGGGATGCAGTTTTAAAACAGCCTCAGTAACTAAAATTGACGAGTCAGAACAGACAACATTCTACGCAAACCACCAACCTATTCCCAATGTGCCTTCAGAACCGATAAAGAGATGAGTCAAATCATAACCAGCGGAACTTTTCCTCACTCTCTGTCTTGTATGAATTACTCTGCCATCCGCGAGAACAACTTTCAAACTCAAAACATTTTCTTTCATAGTGCCATATTTCACTGCATTTGTTCCACCACAGGACGTTGCAACCATTCCTCCAATACTAGCACCAGCACCAGGGTCTGGTGGAAAAAACAATCCATAGGTGCGCAGATAGTCATTGAGTTCGTTCCAAGAAATTCCTGGTTCTACAGTGACGTCCATATCTTGCAAGTTCACTCGTAATATTCTTTTCATGTTACTAAAGTCCAATACAACACCTCCTCTTACTGGCAAAATATGACCTTCTAAACTTGTTGCACCTCCATATGCGACTACAGGCATTTTATATTTGTTACAGATGGACAGAATATTGGAAACTTCCGTTGTGTCTTGAGGATAGATTACTATATCAGGAAGGACTTTATCGTGGAAAGAGATATCAGAACCATGCGTTTCCAACTCATGTTCTTCTCTTGTTATCCTTTCGCCCAGGCCCAGACTCAACAACTCTTTAAAACAGCTTTCTACTACGTCTGACGGCTTTCGGGAGTTTAAGGCGCCTGGAAGCGAAA
Source organism: Galdieria yellowstonensis (assembly GCA_026122205.1). Taxonomy (NCBI): domain Eukaryota; phylum Rhodophyta; class Bangiophyceae; order Galdieriales; family Galdieriaceae; genus Galdieria; species Galdieria yellowstonensis. Next base: position 149,094 of record JANCYU010000049.1, read on the forward strand.
TACTTTCTTCTTTGTCCTGTGTCTTCGAAGGAAGATTGTCCTCTACTTTGAACGGTTGATGAGCGCTTTCAAGAGAAAGTTTCCTCTGATTGAGCACAGCAGTAGAAGCCAGCACTGTAACAGCTCCAGAAAGCCATAAAAGCCCACGCGACCCTGAGTAGCCATTCTGAAAGATTCGAGAGTAGGAAGAAACAACTTTCTGGAAAACATTTCTTCTAGTGCTGGCTTGAGTGAACAACTTGAACAAGTTGGCCGCTCGATGCATATCTGAAAGCCTAACTCTGTCCACACCCAAAACAATTTTAATTTCTACAATGCGACGAAATGTCCACTCGATCCATTTTATTGAGCATCTCGACGATTTCTTATATGTGCAAGACAATAGAACAAGTCGTGAGAGTCTGCGTTCTCAACAACACACTCACAACCTTCCAAGAGACAAATACAGGAACCCTCCTTCAATGACAAATTATGAAAACCTTCCTTTGGAGAGTTACAGTTTATCTTTCCATTTCCAGAGAGGCAAAGCATGAGACAAGTAGACCTGGAAAGCTCACTGTAAGCATTCATAGGACAATAAAACCCAACTAACCTGGCTTGGAATTTTTTAAAAGATCTCACATGGATAAGCTCCAACTCAAATTCTTCCACAGGTGGTGTATAACATACTACACCGTCCTCCACAATCTTGCCAGAAAATTTCACAAAGCTTAGATCCGACTCTTGAAAGGATAGCATTTTCAATAATGTAGGCACATCCTTGTACTTTGGAGTCAATCCTGCTCGTACCACATTATCACTACACGCCATTATTTCTACAAGTTCACCAGAAACGTAGGCATGAGGCTCGTTGGCTGCTATAAACAAAGCCTCTCCAGGTTCCAAGGTAAAAAAGTTCAAAAACAAAGAGAGTATAACTCCAGAGTCCATTCCATGTTGATCGTATAAACGAAGCAATATATTAGCATATTTCACGTCATCCTTTTGGTCACTGTTCGAACTCAACGCCTTCATCTTCGGCAACAGTCGAGCGATACAGTTAGAGATCACCTCCTGAGTTTGTTCTAATAGAGAGGATACCAAGTTTTTCAGAAGCAAACGTTTCTCTTCATTCGAGCTCGTACCAATTTTTGTCAAGAACTGCTCGACGGCTTCAAGTCCACACGCTTCTCTCACCTCTTCATATTTCAAAAGAGTTGACTCAATTTCTTCCAGCTTTCTGAAGCCATAAAGCACTTCACACACTGACAAGGCAACCGCCATTTCAGGTTTGTGGTTGTCATCAGGATAGTGAGTGGGATTGTTCTGGTGAAGCTGCTGTGCAAGAGTCAAGTCTGGATGCGCTTGAACTGAGAGGGACTTTTGTATCGAAAGTACCTTCAAAAGGAAAGGCAAAGGCGTTGTGCTCCTTAGCTTCTCCGCGCCATTACGAAGAGACGAGCTGTGTTCCAGAAGAACTTGATCCAACGAGCACAAAGAGGACCGAACTACGAAAGAGGGTAAGGATGGATGGGTACCTATCCACAACTCTGCAAATGGTCTTGTTTCATCCACCGGGTACACCTCTGTGACAGGTTGTATTTCCTTAACCCAACGGTGATTTTCACTCAATAGCTTGAATACAGTTGAATCCGTTGATGGTCGCCCCCAGTCATACTGTTGTGCACCGACAAGTAAAGGAAACATATTTAGACTGCTCCAAATTCTGCTCTATCTTGTCTGACTTTTTAACAGCTTACAATAGAAGGTTCAAACATGCACGCGCCAATGAACTCCCTACCACCGAAACTAAAACGGTTCATTTGAAGAATTTCTGCAACATTCCTCAAAAAAAAAAAATGCTGAGTAGCCTTAACACCAGGGAGTCATAGACAGGGCTCTTATGTAGCAGACTAAGAATTCCCTCTCTAGTTCTATCCCTGTTTCTTTGTGCAGAATGGATAACTAGAACCTTTATTCACTTTCGCATCAAACCCTCATGACCTCGCGTGATTTGTGTGTGCAACTGCACGACTTGGATAATAACAGTAGTGTATCGCGCGCTCAATACTATTATTGGCGCACAAAACACTTCAATCATCCTTGTGATACAACGTCACAACGTGTTGTCAAACGATTTCCTTGTGAAGAGATACATATCCTCATCTTCAAAAATATAATAACCCTAGCATCGTATTTTATTTCTGAATCATTCTTCAGGCAAACCAGATGACAGAACTGCTCATTTATTGAAATTTCATACGGCTATACTGAAATGTGTGACCAAGTTTTCGCGATCTGTCTACACTTCCAGGCAAAACTATCACATAAAGGTGGTTTCTAACCCTAGGACGTAACTACAAAAATTCCTACTTGTACCAAATATTCAGCTAGATTCCATCTAAGATAGGGCTTATAAAGCTAGTACAAAACAAAAAAAGGAGACTTCACGTCTCCTTTCTTCCACAAATGTATGGAAGTGGCAAAACCACATTAGGAAAGAGTGGGACGCAATTCCCACTGCACTAGGAGGAAGGGGGAATTTTTGATTCAATAAAGGTGTTTGTAATCTCAATTCCTCCATAGTGGAGAAGACGAACAAGACTCTTGCTGAAGTTTTCAGTGTTACTGTGCTTGAGAATGAGTAATAGAGAGACATAATATCCAACCTGAAGGGTATACAAGTTACTCGCATGCGCAAAATCCTATTGAGACAATAAAAACTGACTTTTTTCGTACAACGAGCACTATTTTCGTGTAACTAATCAATACTCAAAGTCCATTTACAATGTCGTCTTCTATGGCTTTATTCACTTTATGAAGATGACGTATCTTGCACAAACTTCTCTACGTCCGCACCGATTCCCTCACCAGACACTGGTGAATTTGGTGAACGGGAGGAATGGCTTGGATCGTTTCTACTACCGTAACGAAAACTTTGAAAGATGTGAAGTTTCCTTGCAACTATTGCAAGAATTTACTTCCAAAAACCCGCTATTCTTTTGCTATTCGAAAGTATAGTGTCTGCAAGATGGTTTCAGATACTTCTTTGGAAAGAACAAAGCAAGGCCTTATTCAGCATAAGAAGGAAGCATTTTGGTTTTATCGTTTTCTTTCGATTGTTTATGATACTATCGTGAATCCATTTCACTGGACGGTCGAAATGAGAGATACCTCCTTGAAGCAAGCTCAACTCGACAGTCGAGACCTGAAAGTACTGGATGCTGGTGGTGGCACCGGCTTTACTACAGAAGGAATTGTCCAATACGTCGATGCTCATAATGTTACACTTTTAGATCAAAGTCCTCATCAAATGGACAAAGCTAAGAAGAAGCCAGCTTTATCTGCGGTTCATTTTGTAGAGGGAGACGCGGAGAATCTGCCGTTTGCAACCAACTCCTTTGACCGCTATGTTTCAGCAGGGAGTATAGAATATTGGCCAGAGCCACAGAGAGGAGTTGCAGAAGCTTATCGAGTCCTAAAACGCGGTGGAATAGCCACTATTATCGGTCCTGTGCGGGCAACTCATTGGTTTTCTAGATTTTGGTGTGATCTCTGGATGTTATTTCCTACAGAAGAGGAATACAGATACTGGTTTCAAAAGGCAGGTTTTGAGGATATTAAGATTTCATATATTGGTCCTGCTGCCTATAAAGGAATCAGAGAACATGGACTCATTATGGGACTGACTGTAAGTGGGAGGAAACCTTTAGATGGACCGAGCGAACCAGTATGTAGCTTAGGTCCAATGAAAGAGTCTCTTTCGACCCCTTATACTTGGCAGCAAAAGTTGTTGTTTCCATTTCGATGGTTACTAGGGTGCATTGCTGGTTTTTATTATTTCCTCTTACCCTTTTTTATTATGTTATATGCGGCACTGTTTATAAGACGTGATCGAAGTATCAAAAATCAGGATTAGTCGTTATTCTGACTTGGAAACAGGAAATAAACAAGTACCACGTTCGTATCCATTAGTGTTAGTATTCTCATTCCTTAGTTCAAGGGCACGCTTCTCTTGTGTTCTTTTCTCTAAATGGAACGGACTTTTATCTTTGTTTAATATAAGATAAAACAAAGAATGTATCCTACCAAGGCGTTCTCGTCATAGACGTGCTTCTCATGCTTGAATGGATATAACTGCTTATTTGGTGCAAAAGATACAAAGTCAGTAACCCGCGCATTCAAAGTCCTTCCAACATTCCGAAAAGAGAGATGCAGGCCCAACACTACCAGGCACTGACTCTTTGTACAGCTGTGAATGTTCTATACAACCCCAGCAAAGTACGAATTCCAGGTCCCAGTTTTTATCCTTGGCTTTTGGTTATACAGCTAGGTCATCGCTTCGGACGGAAAACTACAACATCGCATATTTGCAGTCAACTTTTACTGTGTCACGTGTTTTGTGACAACTGAATGACTCGGATATCGGCATCACGTGTCTCGCGCGCTTAGTATTACTGCACACAAATCAACCTCAACCTTTCCATGCAAGTAGCACTGACATCCACGCAGAAGGTTCTCTGCGTCTTAAAAGATTTTTCAAAGCTACAGTTTCAGTAGTCTGATGCATCCATAATTGTGGCTCTGCCGTTGGGTTCTGTACTGAGGTTACAGCTTTCTTTTCTTTCCAAGCATAATTGTCCGAATAGTCGAAAAGTATTGTAGATGTGGCCTTTGGGAAAGGACTCAGAAGGACTCCTGTGGCTTCTGCTACGACCAATCTTGTAGCAATCCGGTTGTCACGTAGCTTTAGGCTCTTTTATAACTATAGATAGTATCATTCACTAAGATATGTACACTATTTATTCCTCCTGTACCTAAATTCTTATACAGAAAATATTCCTCACATGCTTGCTGATGTGTGTTGTCGTGAACACTTTTAAGGTTGCTTCCAGTTAACCAAGATACTCCGTGAGAAAAATTCACAAATGTTGTTGAGAATGAGATTCCTTGATCGAGGCCACGTTTTATAGACATATACACTTGGCTGAAAAATGCGTCGCCAAAATCCGCCAATCTGAATCTTCAGTACAGGAAAAACTACTGACTTTTGGCGCATATTTATGCTGTGGACGCGTTAAAACACGCTACTTCTTTCGTTGAAGTGGGACATTTCTAATTATTTTAGTATGTTGTAAAATCAGTAGGAAGGAGTAGTTTCTACAACTGCTGTGATTTCGAATGTAGCCAAATGAAGTGGAGGTGATTCGCAACGTTTTGGAACGTAGTGACAAAGGAGATTTCCAAACTGTTGCCTAAAGAGAGGGAAAAGGATTCGAGTGGATCCTTTGATAGCGATGAGCAACTCAGGGTTTTCTGTATCCACGTTTGTTCAGACAAGTTACTTGCAGATGAATTCTTCACTGTCTCCATCATCTTTGTCGCCAAGCATCATGGACCTTGTACAGCAGAAAGTTACAGAAAAACAAAACTCTCTACATCTAGTATCGTTCCCCAATGAGAAGAAGATGAAGAGAAATAACGAGAATGAAAAGCCTCCAGTGGAAAGAAGCATAAAGATTCGAAGGTATCCTACAAAGAAAGAGCAACAGAAACTGCGAAATTGGGTCGGGTGTTCGGATATTTATTACGGGATACTCCCCCGGTGAGGTGCTTCAAGTAGGCAAAGGAGATGTAGCTAGAATCTATCGCCTTGCTTATGCAATAAACGGCTTACATTCCAAATGGAGTTAGAAAGGTGTAAAACATGGGAAGAGATGGCAAATGCGAAAAGCTGGTGCAAGAGCAAGTGCCAAGATTGATCAGCTGGTTCAAGATTTGTACGAAAAACTGGCCAAATTTCGCTGCACCAATTTTTATTATCCTTCTTCCAAAATTTCAAATCTCCAGAATGATCCTTCTCAGTAAAGGAAAATTTAAAGCCAGAACTGCGAGAACGTTGGCGACGTGGTCTCATTATCGTTTTCGGCAACGCTGGTTACAGAAATCGAAGGAGTATTCTTGGTGCCGAGTAATTATAGTGAATGAAGCTTATACCGGCAAAACCTGTGGAATGTGTGGACAAATAAATTCCAAGTAAGAGGACGGAAGACATTCAACTGCTCGCATTGTAAGATGCGTTGTGATCGAGATGTCCATGAAGCATGCAATATCTATGCTGCGCTTATTGACGAATAAATTGAAATTCTTTTATCTCTCATCGAGTATGGAATAAGGACCTGCTATGATGGATGCATCTCCATGAAAACGTCCCATTTGCAGCATTTTGCAAAAACCTTTTCGCTAAAAGAAGTGGTGGTCGGCGTTGAGGCCGTCCGCCTTGCAACACTCTTGAGAGATGTTGCAGAAATACTCCAACTGGGGTGTTTTAATGGCGATGTGACACAAAATTTTCTAAACGCGTTTTAGCTTGCGTATCGCTAGAGCGCATCTATTAATATCTAGGTGGGACCTTCTCTTTTACTACGACTAAGCACAGATACTTGCTTGACGTGTGAAGCTAAAAATGATCCCTTTTTAAGAACTTGAACTCAAGCCTAATCTCAGAACTTTGGTTTTTCGGGAACATGGCGTTTTAAAACGCAAGTTTCTACCCTGTTGAAGTGTCTTTGTATACCAATAAGTCGCGAGAAACAAAAGTGTCAGTCACCTATTAGTAAGGCGCAGTCCCTAGCTATCTCTAAACGATACAAGCAACAAGGTTTTCTCCAATTTTTTGGACTGTCTGTAAGTTTGCTTTGACCGCAAAAATTTGCTTACTGTAAAGGCAGTTAACATGTATACTTCTGACGAAAACTTTGCTTGCAGTCGTGGAGAAAAGGAGAAGATAGTGGATTGAAAGTCCACTTGACTTGGGAAAAATCGAGCGCAACCTGAAAGTTTTTCTAGAAAATATCGGGCCGCTTGTTGCACCAATCAAATTTTAGATAGTTGTGGCATTAGCTTATTCAAAGGGACTGTCGCGCGGACTTCCTGTTGAAATTTGTATCGAGGCCTGCTCTTCAAAAGAGCACCTAGTGGAATCATTTTGGGTAGTTATTTTCGAAATTGTGGTAGTTATTTTTCTTACATGAAGGCCTCAAGTGAAATTCAGCCAAGCACTGTTAGCAGTTCTCAAAAAAACAACACTAATGGTGATCAGGGAAAGTATGTCGAAGACCTAGACCTAGAGGGTACAGTACCCACAGAATATCCAGAGGGAGAAACAGAATTTCAGTATGAAACAGAGAAGCAACCGGCAGCGGAGAACTTGGAGGATGTATTTGAACCTCCAAGGAGAACACACTGGGTGATGACAACTTTTCTTATGATAAGTTACCTTATCGGAGTAGGGGTTCTATCGTTGCCTTCTGCATTTGTGTCACTTGGTTGGGTACCTGGAGTACTTTTGCTGACGGGTATCGTATTCATTACTACAGTAACAGGTTTATACATGTGGAAGTTGCATATGAAGTACCCACACATTCGCAATTATTCTGCAATGTATTATCACTTCTTTGGAAAAGCTGGTCAAATTATTGGCGGTACTCTTACCTACCTTATGTTTTTTGGTATAATGACTGCGGACTTTCTTACTGCTGCACTTTCATGGAAGAGCTTATTCCAAGGTCACCACGTTTGTGTTACTGTTTGGTTTGTTATACCATTTGCAGTTGCTCTGGTTATAGGGCAGCTTCGAAGTTTACATGGAATTTCATGGGTTGCGTTTGTAGGCGCATTGTGTATTTTCCTTCCTATTGTAATGACTTGCAGCAAAGTTCCTGAACTTTCAAAAGGAGCTCACGCCTATACCACAATTGCAGGAGACAGTTTTGTGAATGGCGTAGTAGCAATGACGGATATCGTCTTTGCTTTTGCAGGGCATTTGATTTTTTATGAGTTTATGGCGGAGATGAAAGATGTTCGTGATTTCCCAAAGTCCTTGCTCGTTTCACAGTTGGTTGGCTTTGTGTTTTGCATGTTTACTGCTGCATTTGTGTATGTTTATTTGGGAAATACTACAATCCTGAAGAGTCCAGTGACCCTTAGTCTTCCTCATGATGCCCTACGTGATGCTATTAACGTTATTTTAATTATTCATGTTACTGCTCCAAGCGTTATGGGTGGAAATGTGTTGACTCGAGCAGTTCAACGTTGGTTGCAGTGTTGGGGTCGACGAAAGTTTGAAGACACTTCTCTTCCACAACGATTATCCTTCTTCTTTTGGTCTTTAATTGTTTACGGAGCAGGTTTCCTTGTTGCATGTGCCATTCCGTTCTTTAATGAATTGATTGGACTTCTTGCGGCTTTGGTTGGCTCCAGTAACAGTTTTGGTATGCCTGCAATTATGTATTTGATTCAATTCCGCAGGAGTACGAGCTGGTGGAATTGGATACTGGCATTATCTTGCATTGCTATTGGATATGCGTTACTTGGGATAGGAAGTTATGCGGGAGTGTATACAATCATACAAGCAGTGGGAAATCATGGAACCCCTTTTTCTTGTGACAGGGTTATATAAGTGTGTTGAAGATAGTTTTTCTGTTTGAATAAATACGGAGTGAATTGCAAGTGAAATATAATGGCAATCTCAGAACGTCCTTGTTGGCGTATGCAACCTTAATAGTATGATGCAGACTTTTTTAAATAGTGGAGAACATTTAGAAAACTTGAAAAGGGAAACAACTTGAAGGTTGGAAATGAGAAGAGCTGCTTACCGTGTTGTTGGGATAGATATGGAACTATAACAACATACTGCAACAGTCCCTCCAAGGTGGCGGTGTCGTACCAAAAAAATGACTCTACACACACACACACACATATATATATATATACATATATATATGTAATACAAGGTGTCAAGTCACACTCAACTCGAATGACCAAATAAATGTAGCATATTAGGATGCAAAAGATAAAGACCAAGAGTAAATATTGTAACAACTAGGTATGCTGGACTTAGAAACTCCGAAACTGCCAACTTTTGTTTTCCACGAAACACAGCCACAAATGGAACAATACTTGTATTTTCTTCTGCGTTCTTCCATTCTTCTCCATATTTTAACCGTAACCGATAATCTCCGTGCCAAGCACCAAAAAAGTGATAAGACACGAGACACAGAGAAGTCACTACTGAGAAAGATGAACCTAACCATAGAGTATGACCAATGCACCATAAGATTTGACCCCACAACTGAGGATGCCTTGTAACTCGTATAATTCTATACGAAATATTGAGAAACGCAACAACAATAAATACAGCTTTCAAATTTACCCCTCTCCAAAAAGACGCAACTTGGGCTCTTTTATAGCTGCTATTTCAAGTAGACGAAAGGTTCCAGGATACAAAAAATAAAAGGAAAGAAATGATAACAACCAAACCAGTTCATGAATACCTGGTAACGTACGAATCTGCCATAGTATGATACCATCATAACGGTGCGTGACAAAATATTGGATCATTATTGCTGCTAATGGAAGGCTGAAAGTTGCAAAGCCTACTCGATAGAGCCTTTCTCCAACCAGCTTGGTTGCAAAAGAACGTAAAGCCGCCAGGCCACTATGAACCGAAGAAAACAGAACTTGCAATGCAATAATATTATAGTGAGAAATGTACTTGTCGGACAACCATGGAAGCACAGACTGAAACCTTGCGTTGGTGTCCAATTGAGCACAAGCAAGAGGAAACAAACACGCCGCAGTAAACAAAGTTGCCGAAACATACAAACACCAATTCGGTTGAAGCGACTCTGATTTGGCAACGCTCTTCAAGCACGTAGCATATCCTCTTCTTGCTTTATAAGGCTCTTCTATCAGTACAGGCTTCCACTTTCTGACAGAGAGGAAACTTGAAGGACTCCATCTAGGTAAATAAACTTGTAGTCTGTTCCAACAATGCTTCCTTTGAGGAATATATTCAGCAATTTTATGATAGCAACAAGCACAATCCACGAAAAACAACATTTTGTGGCAGAAATCTCATCAATTATTGCCTCATGTCCAGTCCTCCTCAAGTAGGAAACAACAGAGTTCATTCTTATGGCGTAGAACTTGGTTCCAGCAGCTATAGTACACTTGAAAGACTTGAAGACAATGTAGTACAGCGCTCTTTAAAACGTATTTTGAACAAAGTGGACGGTTTGTATAGTTGGAGCCAAGACAAGTCCCGTCTGTTTGTCGAAGTTTTCCAAAGTTTAGCAGAAAGTGCTTCATTGAGTTACGATTCTACAGTTTTAGTCATAGGCCCAAAGAATACCGGAATAACTTTTTTGTTGGAAGGTACTAGTGTATTAGAGCGAAAGAACACGTGCAATACTTATAAGAAGTAAAAGGGCCAGACAGCATTCTCTTCGATACAGTGGAATACCTACTTTCAGAAAAGAGAGAAAAAGAAGAAATAATGTTGTTTTTTTCATGTTTTGAAACAACAGGGACAACATTGGTGGATCTTATTGGAAATTATTTGGGTGGACATGTACAGTACTACTATTCTTTTTCCAATGCTTCCATCTCTCTTCTGAAGGTACAAGACCCCGAAAGAGATATGCAAGTTGTGAAGAATCTATTATCAGTAGGAGAGGGAAACCGACATTATCAACGTGTTTTGCAGTTGCTAGTCGGTTCCACGTCTGATACGGAGCCATATGAAGTTGTCCTTTCGGGCATAAGTTTTATTCTTTTCTCAGACTGTGCTTCTTTGCTGGTGAGTTATTCTGACTTTTTTTTTGACCTACTAGTGACTTTGGAAAGGAACGAGTGAGCCAGCTCTATTCTCTGAAGATTGATCCTTGCTCAGATCCTTCTAGAGTACTTTTTTATCCCTTTTCTACCCAAAACATGAACGAACTTATGGTCGAGCTTGTTGGCGCAGCCTTGGGTGGAATACGAGTTGGTGTTGTCTTTGTATTGATAAATTTGCAGGAAATGGACAGAAATGATATGGAGTCTCTGGTTTCCTTTGCATCTTCACTTTGTCGTATTCAGAATAATCCTTCTCGCTCGCTTTTAAAGCTGCAAGTTCGAAGTGCTGAACAAGTTGTCGCGCATCCAAGACTTTATAATTTAGATGCTCGTTTAAACGACTCTCAGTTGGAAATTGACCAAGCGAAACAGAGATTTGGTGCGACGAAAACTCGAAGGCCAACTCCTGGCTCTGCGACATGGAGAGGTTTCCTCAAGTCATTAAAAATAATGCCATCTGGAGAATCATTTCGTAGGTTGGTATAGAATTTGCTCAAATTACGTTTCCTGAAAAGTAAAATTCAGTAATCCAACTTCACCTGCTGTTTCTCCCGAGGCCAACGATGATCAGGTTTATTATTCCAGTCGAAGTCAGTACTCTGATGCAGCTTCTGAAGAAGGACGCGATTTGCGATACGTTCATTTGACAACTCGACAGTCAACTTTTCAAAAGGTATGCAATGATGATTTATTGATTCTATTCTCATACTATTTTCTAGTGCTTTAAATGCTGCCTTCCTAAAGTAATTGTGAAGGAGTTTCGCAGTATATTTGATGTTTCCGAGTCTCCGTGAGTCAAATCCACTGCGAGGGGAGGAGTTTGGCTAGGAAACATGTAAATGGAACATAATACTGCTTTTGTGCAATCAACGACTAGGCACGCTTCTTTCCGTTTGGCAAGAGGTTCAACGTCTTCATGTCTGTGTATATTACCTTTTATTATTGGGGTAAGTACTAACACCGCATTCAGTTCCACAAATAGATATTTACATATGGGATGGAAACTGTATACATAAATCATTGTTCATCATGACTAATGGTTCTCCTGATCGTAAAGAATCTCGTCAAGTAAATACTCATCGTTGTCCACCGAGGTTAAAAGGTGCTTATTGAACACGCCGTTAGGCATCAAAAACTGTGCCATTCTATCGATTGCTACTACTGCCAACACCGTCTGAACATAGGCATCAATCAAATCATCGATACCTAAGCCAAGCGAATTGAAATCTCTTCGATCCATCAACAGCAATCTTTCCGGTTCGCTTCCAAAGGTTCCATCATCCATTTTAATACTGAGGTTCGTTCCTAACATGTCCCAAGAGTTCATTCCATCTTCGAGCTGTTTTGAAAGAGGCTTCTTGGCCCGTCTCGCATATAGTCCTACAACTTTAAAGCCATCCTCCGAGCCAGAGACCATCATTCGAAGATCAAAAACATGAATATTTCCGCGTTTGTCAGGTATAGTTCCCATATGAAACAGGCGAGTACCTTCATACACAGAGCTCCACTCATGATTGCTTATCAAGCTTTGTACAATGAAATTCTGATACTTTACACTTTTCAGTTCTTCTCGAAGACGACAAAACTCTGCTTTCGACGTGATAGTGTATACCCCTTGTCCAGCATTACTGTAGGGAATCTTAATAGCAGCAAATCCACCAAGCTTCTCTACCCACGTCTCCAATTGATCGAATTCAACATCTCGTATAGTTAGGGGAGTTCGAATCTCCAGTCCAGAGGCCATCAATTCCACGTTGTAGTTGTCATACGCCTTAGCAGCAACCAACTTATTTCGTCCACCTGCGAGACAAGCAATAATAGGATTCATAATAACGGTCTTTGTATTTACAGGAATACGGTTCCAAGGACGCTGCGTAACATATCTTAATGCACCGCGAATAGGAACCCACTTCCCTGTTGGAATTTTCACGAACATGACACCATTCTCAAACTTTACTGTTTCTTCCTTTGCATTCTCCATGAGAGGAACTAGATGGACACATTCTCCTGTTAAACCAGCCAGGGCAGAAGCATAGCCCGAAGCTTCCATAGGATTCTTATCATAAATGACAGCTAACTCTCCTTTTGGAATGTTTGACTCTCTATTCTTCAAGTAGGGAAGGAAAGAACGCTGAAGAAGAACACGATATCCTCCTTCCTCTTCCATTTCTTCATATAGCGGTGTGGATTTATTTCCACTTGGGCAAGTATTCGTCTCAATGATTACCATGCTTTTCTTGTTGTTGTTGTTGGTGGTATGCATCAGATCACAACCTGCCCAGCGTAAATACTGCGGATTATAGGACAGAACTTCATTTAAAGTCTTTGTATCAACAAAGGGGTGTGTATGGCAGTAACGACTAACTATCCGTTCCCTCGAGAGACCCAAAAAGTAACGAACAGTGGGGTGAATCTGTGAGTTCAAAACCCTTGGGTAAAAGTGCCGTTCCACCTCAAAGCTTCCTGGAGTTACTAACTGATACACATATTTTCTTGGCGGAGTAGAGGCGGTAACTGTATGACTTTCGAGTTGTTTCAAGTCATCTTTCGCCAAAGTTTCCGCCATTTTTGAGTTGTTCCCAAGTGGCAAAATCTCGCTGGGGAATTGTGGAATTTTATGGGGATTTGGTCTGGAATCTTGCTTTATGACTCTTCAATAACATAGCAAATCTTCGGTATACAAACTGGAAGAGTTTTGTCCGTATTTCAGAAATAGTTTATGTATCAAAAAAAAGACGTTTTGAAAGCACAAAATTGGCCACAGTTTGAAAGATCCATGTAGCCATGCAGTCTTGGCAAGTGACTCTTCTGGAAAGATTGGTGCGCAAGGGGAAATTCAGGAATGGAAACTCTTTATTTGGACGCAAGAAAGCTGGTTCTGGAGTCGAGAGACCTTTTAGATGCCATTGAAACTGGAAGAGAAAATTCAACACAGTGCCAAACAGAACTTTCGCAAAAAATAAACAGACTAACTCGCACGTTACAGCAACTTTCAACGTTGGCGATACGAGAGCCTTCTTCACGAAGGGAACAGTGGCAACTGTCAGTATTCCTCTTTTCAATGATAACTTTGTTGTTCTTAAATGAATAATAGAAAAATTGGAAGGCTCAACAGTGAAAGTGTGGAAATACGAACTGCTTTCGAAAGCTATTTGAACAAATCTTATTCTGCAGCAATTCAAGCAAAGGAAAGAGAAGAACTTTTAGACAAATACAGCCGAAATGAAACTTCTATCGTTATTGACGCTTATCAGTCAGAGTCCCAGTCACTTCACCGTTCAAACGTGACGACGGAGGGGATCTTGGGAATGGGACAAGCAACACTACAAGCTCTGTCACTTCAACGCTCGAGACTCAAGGTATTTGTGATAAATGTTTGTTAAGACGTTAGCATAAGTTTTTTCGTTAAGGGTGCAAAGAAAAAGATGCTCGATGTGGCGAATGTGTTGGGTATCTCGCACTCTGTTATTCGCATGATAGAAGGCAGAGAAAAAGTCGACGCACTTATTGTTTACGGAGGAATGATTTTTGTAACTCTCATTGTACTGGGAATCTATATTTGGAAGAAAATCTACGTGTAGCTCTGTGTTTATTTTGGCTTGGTAAAATGTATCTTAGCAAGAACTCTATTATGGTAGAATTTCACTAGATGCAGTTTGAGCGAGTATTCATTTTACGAATGGCTTGAACCAAGTTGTGTCTTCGTAGTTTTCCATAATTTCGGCTCATCTCATCTAAGGTTAAATGCTTTTACAAAGTTTTATTATTTTTCCAAAAATTCAGCTAATGTCGTGTTCTCTTCTCTGAAGAAGGGAAGTAGTCGTCTACATTCGAATCATCGTAAACCCGCTTACTTCCGGATCTGGAAACTTTCTTCTTCTTTTTAGAAGTCTTTTTCACCTTTTTACCTGTTTTCTTTCTGGAACCTTTTTCTGCAAGATCTTCATTCTCTTTTTCGATAGCCCGAATAAGCATGTCCACCCTGCGGCGTAGCTCTAACGGTGTTCGGGACTTGGAGAATATTAGTTTCTAGTCAAATATACTGAAGATAGTAACTACCTTAATAAACCAGTCAAAACGAAATTGCCATGCTTTACGAATTTCCATTTTTAACTCCTCCCATCTTCCATATCCGAGTTGGTATGTCATACAAACTAGGAATCGATCTTCTTCTTCAGTAAAACCCTTTCCTTTGTAAGCTCCATAGGAAATTTGAAGCTCTCTCAAAGGATCTGCATAACGTGAGACCTATTCAAGACATCTCACAACGCGCTCATTTCTTCGATACACAAACATACCTTTAACTTTAATGACTCCTCCATTTCTTCCCGACGAGCAATCCTTGCTTCTCCTTCTTCAATTGCTCTTCGAATTTTTCCAAACTGATCGATCCTCTCAGGTCCATATTTCCAAAAGGCTTTTGCATATTCTTTAACTTCCTTTACGGATTTCGAACCTATTTCTGCTGCAATAGTTTCGTATGCTTCTCTGCCATGCCTTTCGCAACCACGTACAAAAGCTTGAAATTCTCTTCTACTCCAATTTCCGAATCCTTCCGAGAGTAGAATCTGTTTTTCCTGTTCCTTATCGGCTGGAAGAAGTTCAGGAACCGGTGGAGCTTCCTTTCCTTGTTTTACGGCTTCTTCGGCGATCTTGTTGTATTCATCAACAGCCCTTTTTTCTTCCTCAAAGATCTCTTGCAGACGTTGAGCATCAAAAAACTGAAAGTCATGCAGTGTTGGCTCCTTGGGAGGCTTCAGTCTTTGTTTCGGTCGCTCAGAAGTAGAACGCGGAGCATTGTGGGACGATTGACGCACATCTGGCTCTTCATATATCTTTCGACGTTCACGTTTGCCAACATCCAAAAAGAAACTATTGTTGGTGTTCGTCCTCTTCCCGCGGTAGTCCTCACCTTCAAACTGATACACGGACTTAGTATCTGATAGACTAAATTGCAGCATATTGAGACCATTTGCTTCTGCTTGCTGATCCAATTCTTCTTGTATTTCCTTGGTCTTTGATTCTCCTCGTGACAAGATTTCATCGATGTCTTCATTTCTATAATCTGCAGCATCCACACGGAAAAACTGGTCGGCACCATATCGTATCATATCCAAGAGTTCGTTCTTGCCCAACTGTTTCTTCTGCTCGACGAGTCTTCCTTGCTGAATAACCAGTGAGTCCAATTTTAGCTTCTCTAAAGCTTTGCGCAAAATCCTTTCTTCCACTGTGTTTTCAGAAATTAATCGATAAACATTTACAGGATTCTTTTGACCTATACGGTGTGCTCTATCCATTGCTTGAAGGTCGACTTGGGGATTCCAATCTGAGTCGTATAAAATGACAGTATCTGCAGCGGCCAAGTTGATTCCCAAACCACCCGCTCTAGTACTCAACAGAAATATAAACTTGTCTGAATCAGGCCTATTGAATTCCTCAATCATGGAGTCCCTGATTTCACCTTCCGTGTTTCCATCAATGCGGCAATATGGATAGTTTCGCATATTTGGACTACAATAATCCTCCAAAATATCAAGCATTCTTGTCATTTGACTGAAAATTAGCACCTTATGCTTTCCTTGCCGAAGCCGCGAGAGAAGTTTGTCTAGCAGCATCAATTTGCCACAAGATTCTATAACATGCTCACCAAAAGGATCCAAACTGCGATCTTCCACACCATCAAATAGATAAGGGTGATTGCAACACTTTCGCAGCTGCATTAAAATATTTAGCAAGCGTACACGATCTCCACCAGGACCATTTATAGCATCAATGTCTTTCTTCAAAAGATTTCGATAAATATCGAGCTGCAAACTAGAGAGCTTTGTAAATAAGACTGTTTCCTTCTTTGGAGGAAGGTCATGCTCCACTTCCGACTTTAGTCTTCGGATCAGGAAGGGTCTTAGAACTGCATGCAACTGCTGAATAACTTCTTTCTTTGCGCTTTCATTATCCGACTCTACTGAAGAGAACCACGAGTCAAAATCCTCTATGTAAGTTGTGCGTTAGTAGAACGGTCAAACAAAACAAAACAAAAAAAACAAACCTGCTGACGCGAATATATCGGGAAGTAAAAAGTTAAGTAGCGCCCAAAGTTCGTGCAAGTTGTTTTGCAGAGGAGTCCCCGTCAATAATAACCGATTCTGAGATTCGAAGGTACGAACGACCTGAGACAGAATGGAATTTTCGTTTTTGATCCTATGTGCTTCATCTATAATAACATAGCGCCATGTAAAACGTCGTAAACTATTCTTTTCCTTAATTGCAACTTCGTATGTAGTAAGACAGACGTCGAAATCTTTTGACAAAAGTCGCTGTTCTCTAAGATTTGCTCTATCGTCCTGATTGCCATGAAAACGCAAAATATTGAAAGATGGACACCATTTCTCAAACTCCAAGGCCCAGTTTCCTATGGTGCTTTTCGGAACAATTATCAGGTGTGGTCCGTTGATGTGGCGATATCCTCTTAAAAAAGCCAATAACGATATAGTCTGTAGTGTTTTTCCCAGACCCATTTCATCAGCAAGGATTCCGTTCAAGCCATGTTCGTAGAGCCCAATCAAAAAATTAAGGCCTTCTAGTTGATACGGTCGCATGGTGCCCTTGATATTGTAAGGTTGAGTGGTCAAACGAGTCGTTTCTTGGTGTCCGTCTACTTCTGCTTCCATAAGCAGTTCGTCTTCCTCCTTTTCTGTCATTCGACGTTTCGAAGACTTTGAAGTTTTAGCTTGCTCGAGACTCTGCTTCTGTGGAGAGACACCTGAGACGAAGTGCCGGAAAATGTCTGCCTGAGAAACTAAATATTTCAACCTCTCCCTTGCAGAAGCCGCCTATTTTTCCTCGAAATGAATACTACAGTTGCTTTGTAACTAGTCGAAAACTTACCGTCGCTTCCTTTACCACCGCGTTCTCTTCATCGAACTTTTCCTTAATTTCCTTCTTCGCGGTTTGGTTCTCAGTCATCTTTCTCTCAGCATTGGCATCATATGCTTTCGTATTCTGACTTTGGTCTTCATTTTTCTTTATATCACTCATCACCACTTGCGTCTGCTCCGCTCTCAATTTTCAAAAATACGGCAAAGCAAAATCCCACCCGGCCCGGAATTGGGAACAAGCTTCGCTTAAGAGGGCGCTGCCTTCACGCCAACAACAGCTACGAACTCTTTACAGAGCCAATGACTGCTGAATGTGTATAGCCCCAGCAAATAAGAGTAATAGGATCTAGTAATATCGATATTTCGGTACAGAGCGTGGCACTCGCTCCTTATTGGAGGAAGAACAAGAATCTGTCTTCATTAATGCTAGGCCTTTATTGTGTTTCTTGACGCCGCCATTAAAACACCCCAGTTGGAGTACTTATTCAACACCCCCGAAAGAAATTGCAGGAGTACAGCCTCAGCGCCAGCAGTCATAGGCAGGGCTCTACCTGGCAAACTGCGAACTCCAGACTCTAGAGAGATGCACGTTTTCGGAATAGAGCACACAGCCGTTACTCTTCACAATGGATACGCAAAAGAATATTTCCTCATTCACAAAGAAATTTTGCCAAGTGGACGTGACAACAAGTGCATTCCCATGCGAATTTCAGGATCTAGTTCTATCCATGCTTTTTTTGGTACTGAATGGATAACTAGAACCTGTCCTCATTTGCAGTGAAATCTTTTCTATGTCATGTCGAGATCATGTGTCTCGCGCGCTCAATACTATTATTGGCTCACAAAACACGCCGATGATTTTTGCTACACAATTCCGCATTTTCTAAAGGTTGATTTTGCACCTAATAAGAGAGCTGTCTTAAATGAAGAAAAAGATTTCAGACGTGCCTTTTAGGACATGACATAGAATGACTGCTGCAACTATTCCACTAGCTCTCCATTGTCAGTATGCTCTAGTTTCCTCCACAACTATAGATAGTATACTTTGACAAGATATGCATGGTATCTATTCCTCCCTTACCTATCTTCTTCCTTATGATGATCACTCAAATTTTGCTTCCAACCAGCCCAAGTACTTCATGAGAAAAATTCTCGAATGTTCTTTGGAAAATGAAGTTCGTTGATTTGATTGAGACGGCCCTTTGTAGACATGATCTTTTTTTGGGCGCCAAAATGCACCAATCAGAATTCCAGATATAGAAAAAAATGCACATTTTGGCGCCTGATCTAGTCTTTAAATACGCATCTTCTCATCTTTAGAATGAAGCATTTTGAATTATTGTTTTATTTTGGTAGAAATTCAGGAGAAAGGAAGTGTTTCGACAACTATAGTGATGTCGCACGTATCTATCAACTAGAGGTGAAGGTGCCTGCAGACCTTTCCGGAACGCATGAAAAAAGAGGTATCCTATTACCTACAAAAATGGATAAGGGTGCGAGACAACTCATTGTTCTCAGTGACAAAGTTTGTTCCGTCAAAAGATTTAATTTGCAGATGAATTCCTCTCTATCATCACCATCATTGTCGCCAAGCATCACGGGCATTGTACAGTAGCATGAAAACTGCAGAAAAATGAAGCTCTCTTATTGCTGCTACTTTACAACTTTCCCCCAGCGGGCGATGGAGCAAGGCTTGACAACAAGGTGCAAAAGTAAAATTGCTAAAAACCTTTTAGAAATACTTTTGGCCATCTTTTCCAACTCAAAAAAACTCCAGTATACCCAACTCTGCGGTGACTTATTCCATCACTGTCAAACCACTCCTCTTGTACTTTTTTCAGAGTCACTACAAACAAACGCGGAAACTCCTCGAAAGACGAACTTTCCAAAATTCTTCTCTATTCATAGAAAAAACAAGCAATATGAAACTTCATGCTTTCACTGGAATGTTCAAATCGAGTCCGCGTTCCTACCAAGACATGGAGATTGCAGGCTTGAAGGGGGAATCTACACTGCGGGTTTGGAATACTACAACTAGCTTCTAGTGGATACTTTTTCTTACCGGCATTGATACTGTAGCAAGCCACGTTGACATATGCGACGCAATAACGAGGATAACAGCATTAGTGTTTCACGCACTCATAACTATTATTATCATTATTATTTCTGATGCACCATTCATTCCGATACTTGCCGCACAAGTTGCGGTGCTACCCCTACATAACGTTTTAAATGTCCATTCTTTTCCTATTAGACCCTTTAAGGAAACGTTCATTTATTAAAATACTCTAAAATAACCGTAACAAGTACGTACGGCCATACTAGTGGCACATGCGCCTGAACCCATTTCGAATTCAGAAGCTAAGCGCCCTCAGGCTTGGTTAGTACTGAGGTGAGGGATCACTCGGGAACCCCAAGTGCCGTACGTTTTTGCAATTTCTCTTGTATAGGAAAGAAAGTATCTGAGAAGAATTCAGGCAGCGTTGAAAATTTTTCAAGTATTTTGCGAGTAATAATATGTGCTGAAATATTTTTCTACTACTAGAGGTTCTTTTTGCTTGACGCTGTTTGAAAACAACGGAATGAATCTTGTCCTGACCGGTCGATATGGTCAAGGGATGACTCTAACAGGTATCCAATGACTTATGTTTTCCATCGTATGACAAGAGGCTTGTTGGATAAAAGTAGCGGATATGTTTTGTGCAGATTGTGTCGTGCTTAAGTTGCTCACTTTCCTGCTGACCAAGAGGTTTGAAAACCTGCAGTCTAAGGAGCAATATGTTCTCACTGAGGAACTTGGACTGATCGACTAGGGCAAGATGCGTGTTGTTTGGGTGCGGGTTTCGTTGTTGTTCTTTGCCTGTGTTTGGCTATTGGTTCCAGGTCCTCATAGGTACTTTCTGAAAAAGAAAGTTCTTTAAAGATGAAAGTTATTTGCAATAACAGAGTCACAAACAGTTGTGCCAACTCTTTCAGCCAATTGTGTGCCTTGGAGATCGCAATATGGAGTCAGCGTTGTGTAACTAGATAGAATATACCTAGGAATATTTTGCTATGAAATAATAACGAAACAAAGAGCTCACATATAAGGTTTATTTCTCATGTAACTTCTTATACCTTCAACAACTTTGAGTCGAACTGCTGGATCTTCGATGCCCAGCCTTTCTAATACTGCAGTGTCAACTCCCATCAAGTCTTCCTCGATCATCACTTTAAGCATATCACTACATTCACGAGCTTCAAACTCCGTCAGGTTACAATATGTCTTCAAAAATTCCATCCAATCAAACTTGACTTGTCGTACTGAGCCAACTGAAGAAGAAACTGCCTTCATCTTTTTGCTTTTTGCTTGCAAGACATTCGATTCGATTGTTGAATGTTCATGTGCTTGTGTCACTGCACCAGCATCTTGCTTAGATTTCTCCGATGATAAAATTTTCAACGATTCTTGCAGAAAGTTTTCCGATAAAGTTCAGAGCAACTTGAAGTGGTCCCACCATGCTCGACTATTACAAAACAGTCTCTTAAGCTTACTATTTGGAGTCGAACCAAGAAACTCTGTCAAGCTCCGAGGTGAGCAAATAACAAACAAGACAAGCTACGGAATCTTTCAAAGTTTCGTTCAACTCTATAAACAAAACAAGTAAAACGCCTATTCACTACTCGTAAAGTCTTTTGTTTCAATAAAAAAAGATATCCTCTGCAGAACTTTGGAAAGTAACAACAAGTCGCTTGGGAATTGTAAACAAAGTCCGTCGCGTATACAATCAGAGAGTGAGTGTCGAATCCAATTTCCACAACTAAACTGTACCAGTGCAACATCCAGAAATGTACCTCGGCATATTTGTCAACGCACGTGAAACTGCTTCTCGTGTAAAACAAAGCAACCCCAACGAGGAATCCAACGTTCGGGCAATCTGGAAAGCTATTAAATCGAACCAAGTACGAAGTCACATATTCCTTGTTTTTCAGTGCCATCTCTTAAAAATGAATTTCCAGAAAACCTTTGTCATCTCCACCTGCTTTTGCACAACAAGAAGCGTTCAAACAACGGTAAGGTACTTGAAACTCTTGACGGACTTGAAGACACCTTACAAATGCCAATTTATTCTGAGCTTTGGCGGATAGTAGAAAAAATGGGGACACGTAACATTCTTAAAAGCATTCCTTGCAAACTACGGAAAAACAAACTACGTAACTTAGGGTTTGGAGAATCTATTACTTTCAGGTTGTCACTAGCTGCAAGAGAACCTTGGTTCCGAGAAAAGGACAGCTTGAAAGAGTGCAACTACACGAAAGAAGCAATTTATCGTTTCCATAAATTACTTTTCCAATATATGAAAATACACTCAAGTAAGCCAACACCACAGTTAACGGTAATCACTACCAACAATGAAATGGCCATATTCCACAAAGGCTCGAGAATGAAAAGTGTGAAGCACGATCGCATCGTTACATATACACACACAAGTACACGTGCAAGGTTTGTTGGCGGGAAAATACTTCCGAGAACTAAAGTACAACTAAAGCATTTACGTTAAAGGGAAATGTGAGAGCACTAGTGAAGTTGTAGTAGTCTTGTGACGCTATTGCGTATGAGAGCCGACCTGTCGTGTCAGTTGGTTATCTGGCATTGGAGGAAAGCTTGTGAAAGGAGAGCTTTTCTTTATCGGAAAAGACAGTTTTACCGAAAAAATCTTTTGCCAACCTGAGTCGGGTTTACTGATAGATATTCTGTTTGGTTGTTTTTGTGTAGCTCGTCAAGTCTTGAACAGAGCTGGATTGTATATTTTGATGACAAACAGGAAGAGTTTCTCAGCGCTTTAGGATTGGTGTGTGTATAAAAGCGACAAAGGTCTGGCTTTGAAGTAATTTTCCGTCTCCAGAACTGCAACAGCCTATTTGCACTAGAGTGTAGTATTTGTTAGAAAGTCCATAAAAAGTTGACCTGCTAATGCCATTGTTTGTATGGGAAGAGTCGCGTCATTTTGTATTGTCGTTCACAACAAGGTTCATCTTTTGATGTTTTTTCGGTTCTTAAGAGTTAGTGCAGTGTTGAGAAGTAGCAGTACTTTTGGTGTGAGAGCCAATTTCTTGTCTTCTTGTTTAGAGACATCCTCTCTTGTCAACTCATGTATCTTTCGATTCTGTGGAGTTGCTCTACGAAAGAAGAAACTTTTTTTTTAGCGGTGTTGGTATCGTATTTTCACTGAGCTGCTGTGTTCCTTGTGTCTTTTGGGTTGTTCTGTTTCTAGTCCATATTGGCTTTGTAGTTTTAACTGCTTTTTTGGATAAAGTGGAAGAGAATCCACCTATGATAGTGCTATTGTTGTTTCCGAGGAGGCAAAAGCTGCTTGGACAATTTGAAGGTTTTGTCCTAAGCTCCTTTCCAAGGTGAAATTTTGTCTTTCATAGCCATAGTTTTATATGTGAAGACTAGTTGAGCTTGCAATCAAAAATACATTTACAACACTTATGAAACTGGGAATTGAGTATATTTATTGAGCTGAAAGGGAGGCGCGGACACTTGTTATATTTCTTGATGATATCCTTTTGAATTTCTTGACAAGTCTTGCGAAACCTTTGTCTGGTTTTTGTGAAGTGTTGAATATTTGTTTTTATACTTTTTAGCATTGACTTTTTCCAGAAATGGAAGCGCCATATCTTTTAATAAAAATAGACGGCAATTTATGCAGTTGACCTATTCATTGGGAGTCACCGAAAAGTTTCCCACTTTCGCTGAATTCTTCCCAAACTTTGCAAATGAAACGGAAGATGGATTTTTCATGTTCTATCTCCATCCATGTGAATAAGATAGACAGAATAGTATCTAATTGCAATAGTCACCTAGAGCAATTGTTATGAGGGGCAAACTCTTTCGTGCTACCTATAACAATGGTTGTCTAAAATGTGTTACTGCCTGCGTCCAACTGTATTCTGTAAGTATAGATTCAGGACTCTGTTTGTCATAAAGGCAACGACAGATGCATCAAAGAAACGCAGTGAAACGACCTTGCAGAAAGATAGCATCTTTCGAAGCGAAAACGCAATACAAGTTGTACCAATATATATATTTACTTTTTTCCACTAGACAACACCTAATCTTGCAAGAATGGTAACGTTGGTGTCTCTACTAGTCGCTGTTTTACTCGTAAGTTGCTTGCAAGCAACGGATCGGGCAAGTGAATTGCAGTGCTGTTTTGCTCCAGCTGCAACTTTTCGCTGATACTTTTCATACAAGTGACGTGACCACGTGAAATAGCACAGCTTCGTATTCTTGGAAGTTGCAACAGAATGAATTTTCGTTGCCAGAGTTGACTTGTTTACGTTTTTTGGTGGTACACTCTTTGGAGAGTTGAAAAGGAATTGTGGATACACGTTTCTCGAGGCAACACACTATTGATATCCTATGACTAATCCAGTAGGACATATATCTGGATTCGGAGTTTGAATTGCCCTTGTCTTTCTACAATTCGAGACACGAAGAATTATGGTAGCATTCAATTAGGTTCTAACACTGAAAATTTACAGGAAAGAGTAGTATGACTCGAAACATTATATACTCCGTTTTAGAGTCTTCATGTGAACCACCAATTACGACACCAAACTCTTCGGTTCAAATTCAACGAACTTTTTATGTACAACTCTTGTGGCTACTCATTTATGTATTCTTGAAGAGCAAAAGACACATCAAAAAAAACTGTATTGGTTCTTTGGAAACTCCAGTTATTCTTTCACAACACCGGCAAATTTGAACAAATGGTATTTGTCAGATAATTTTGTTGTTCTACATTGTACTGTATTGATAAAAAACTTTTCATTGCGGCTTTACAGTGCAAGGAAACCAAGGGACTGCTACAAAATTACCTTGTGAATCCATTCCGGTACTTGAGACTATTCATTTCATGTTGATTGTTCGCCCCAACTCGTCTAGATGAACTCGGAATCCAGCAGCAGCAGTAGTAGTATTAGGTCATCTTTGAAATATAGTGTTGCCTCGTTTCTCTTCCACATAGACTTGAAAGAAAAGTTAACAAAAAGACACTTTGAAACAAACTGGTCGAATTTTTCCAAAAGCACTAGTCTGCATAAGACAAGCTTATCGTCGTTTGTGGCGTCACTACTCTCAGGGAGAGTCGTTCTGAATTGAAATGCTCTTTCTACACACAAAACTCGAGGCGATATTCTCTCCAAAGAAAAGATGCTGCAAAAAATTCTGAGAAGATGGTGACTCGTCCAGACTCTCTGCATTTGCCACAAGAGTGATAAGATTGGCTGGCACTTGTTCCATCTACCAGTGTCGTTGCACGTTGGTGACACCAAAATAAAAATTAGACGCAGAACGAGAATTTTCGCTGTTCCAGAAACAAGCAAAGCAAATGCGCTACTGGTTAGTAACAGCAAGCAGTTGACTTGAACAGTTGATCTTTTGTCCTGGTATTTGTACAAAGAGTCTTATTCTTCGTAGTTCAGTCCAATGTCGAGTGCTCCTGTCGCCTCAAAATAAGACATTCTCAGCTGTGTTTACTCCTTTTCTCAACGTGAAGATGTCAGTCTAACGGGAAGCTTTTTCATGCAACAAGCTCGACAAGGTAGTCGTCTGGTGCTTGTTGGACAGTTGTAAATGGCACTGTCCAAAATTTCATCACTTGGTTGCTGTGAAATATTTTTCCCATATTGTTTGTCTGAAAAAGTTCTAGACTACGAGAGCTATTGATTCACAAAACCTCTGCTAAACATTGGCAACATTCCCTCCGTCCACTAGAGGAGTCTTCACTGAAGAATTCAAAGACCTTTACGTCTTTCTTCAAAGTATACAATTTCGTTGGTAGTTGTATTTTGTGTTTATGAACTTGAAGTGGACACAAAGAAACAGCATATTGAGAGCGTTTGTCAGTAAGAGAGAGAAAAAGGTGTCTTCAGATAATTTCCGATGGCCAACCTCCAAATGAGCCTTGAATGGTCGTTCCAAGTGTGAGAACACGAAGCAGACGCAGAGTAGTTTTATAATTGTTTTGTGCTTCGTCAAGTGTGTCTTAGTATAAAAAGTGATTTTCTTCCTTGAGATATGTGGCGTCGTAATCCATCTTAGGAGTATTCAAGTTGCCTTCATTAGTGCTTTTCACAAGTGGTTGAAAGTTTTCGACTTGGCTTGCCTATAGTGGTTATCACCGTTTGTAATGCTGGAAAAGAGTTACAAGCGCAATAGACTTTTGAAGAAAGGATTTCACTATCTGACAAGGCAACCTAGGCCACTGCCATCCAAGTACCCAAGTTTGCAACGAAATACTTTTGCTTCATTGCAGTGACGGCAGAGTTACAACCATTTCCGACTTTCCGCTAAAAGTCAAGACAGGCAATGTCAATTTCAAAGTTTCTTTGCTTTGCCTCCAACAGACA
Organism: Galdieria yellowstonensis; assembly: GCA_026122205.1. Lineage (NCBI taxonomy): Eukaryota > Rhodophyta > Bangiophyceae > Galdieriales > Galdieriaceae > Galdieria > Galdieria yellowstonensis. The sequence continues at coordinate 175,028 of JANCYU010000049.1, forward strand.
ACTACGTGTCGACGGTTGGGCAGCGTGCTGTGTCGCCTCCTTTGGTACCGGAAACGCTTTGTCGTAGAGTCTTCAAGTAGACCAACGAGACTGAGTACTGCATTGTTGTCTTGTACTAGGTCAACCATAGCATTGTGCTTGTAGAATGCATTGCAACAAAGTACGTTGTATTCAGTGACTGGTTGTTTTGTTCTAGTGGCATTATTTGATCTCTCTTGCCCTTGTTGCAATAAACAGAACCATCGTCGCCTTTCCACCTCAACTTGTTTATCGCTCTGTTATCGCAAAGCCTGGCTGTGTGATTTGATTTCACTCTAGGTTCCCTTAACACCGCACTAATGCAAAAGCAACCAAAGAAGAAAAAACGAGAAGATGGAAGCCAAATCGTCCTTGCTCCAATATTTTCTTCAAAATAGAGTTGAACTACCAGTCGACACAAAGCTTGAGCGACTCCAAGATGGTTTGGTGATCTTGCTCTCGACGGTAGAACGCCTCGACAGAAAAAGAAAGGACCAGCTGGCCACTAAAAACACCAATCGCTAGTTGCTACATTACAAGAGTCACAAATGTTTGCTCTTTATCGAGTCAAATAGGGTCTTCTCCCCTAGTCTTTCTCTTTCTTTGTCGACGCGTGTGTAGACATGACGTCTTGGTAACGCAACCCCTTATTGGCACTAGAGGTTTCCTGAGCAGTGTCGGTTATGTAAAAAGCAAAGCAGAGTGGGGAAGAGTTTCGACTCGTTTTGCTTCTACCACTGGCAATATTGAACGAAAGTGTTCTGCACCATTTGCCACTAGAACGAATGGCTCCCGAACAAACAATTTGAAGTTTGTTGGGCAAGTTGAGCTTTTGTATTGGCACCTTTTTTGTGGTTTCACTCGTTGTGTTTTGTCTTTTCAAAACTCGAAGACTATTTATTTCCTATTATATTTTAGAGGCTTTTCTAGAGTTTGTTTTTGGAGTTGTCATACTCCGTTCTTCGTGGTTGGTGAACGGCTTTAGTCACGAAAAGGGCTGTCACTTTCCGCCATTCTCCACAGCTTCAACTGCCAACTTGTATACGCACACATATACGTTACAACGTTCATACAGGGTTGTAATGTAAAACGACAAGTTGAATGGTTGAAAAGGATTTGTGAAAAGCAAAGAGCTAGTGAACTTGTAGAGAAAGCACTTGAAAAAAGGGGTCACTTCGTTGTATATTTATATCTCTAGTAACTAACTAATTTCGCTTGAAGAGATTGCAAGTTTGGTGTATTCGACAAGAGTTGCAAGTGTCAGTATAAGAGAGAGTGTATGTGTATGTGTGCGTGTCGGGAGTAAGATGGTTTTGCCATTGGCAATTGATTTTCATTGGCCACAAAGGGCCCAATGGAACGGCAGTTTGTCCGTGTCACGCTGTCGATTCAATCAATGCTCTTTTGTCCATTGCTACGCTTGTGATACATGTAAAATTATAATCAAATCATAGAAACGGAACCCTACACACAGAATACAAACATAAAGAAGGATGTTGCGGAAACGCAAACTATTAAAAAGCATTGCAAAAATGATGCATTGAGTTGAACAATTTCAAATGTCCATGAATTGACAGCAGCATCTTTTCATTGGACACCGTTGTCAACAAACCAACTTACACTGCAGCGACCATTCTAGCGTTAAGACAAAGTTTGAAATAAAATGGCAAACATTGTCAAAGTACTTTTTTCTTTGTATCAAGATTCTTGCACGGCATTTCGAAGCTGTAGATTCACAACTACGTGGCATAATTATCACATAAAACAACAGATTTTGCAACACAAAATGACAAGAACCTTTATAATGGCAATCGTCTCAGCGACTTGCAGCAATGAATTATAACCGTCTAGAACTTCTCGTGCTACTCGCGAAACAAGTAATGATTCTTTGAAAACTGCTTCTCTCGACTCATAAGAACAAACTATAAAAGCCTTGCTCTCTATGGTTTATAAAACCCATCAGAAGGAACACAGAATAACGGCAAATGTTAGAACGCAATGAGGAAGAGGCATCATGCACAAAGTCAATCCAGCGAAGCATAAGCGAATAAATGTACGATTGAGTTGAGCACCAATAGGCATCCAAACGGGTTAACTCTGCCACATCTTTTATCGATCTACTACGGTGCTGGGCACAAAAGTTTTACAATGGTCAAAGTACATTTTAAGTTATATCAAAGTCGCCTTCAGTGCTTCAAAATCGTCGACATGAAACAAAGAGACAGAAAATACCCGCTGCTATATGTATTGTACTGTAAAAAATATAAAGAAACATGAATAGTGGCAGTCCTTTCAGCAAAAAAGCATCACATAAAAGGCATGAAGCGCTGCACCAGTTCAATTACAAATGAACAACCATTGGTACCATCAAATTGAGAATAGCTAGGCAACCTAACTGGCTTGGACTGCAATAAGTTGCATCGATCCACACACGGGTGTTGGGCAGAGAAGATTTACTTTTGTCAATTGTTGCTTGCTTCACTGCTTTTACAGAGTTGTGGATGATTTGTAGCAAGAAGGCTTTAATTTTCCATCACATAAGAGAAATAGCAATGCATTGAAATGAAAAAAGAATGCTAATGGAAATCCTCTCAACCATCTCTAACAATTGATAAGAGCTGCCTAAAGACAACTGCTTCCTCGTGCAAGCAACGATTCGACCAAGTCTTTTCTGTCTATTGTTGCGCTTGTAATACAGTTAGAATTAAAGTGAAATTAAATCATAGAAACGGAACAGTGCACATAGGACGAAAGCCAAAAGAAGGATATAGCGTAAACGCAAATTGTTAAAAAGCTTCACAAAAACGGCACACTGAGGGTGTAGTAGTTCAATAATGCAATATACACCGTACTACTTTTTCGCTAGAAATCTTGGGCAACAAACTAGCGTACCCTGCAAAAAACCATTATAGTGTTACGACAAAATTGGGCTTGGAATACTAAAAGCATTGTCAAGGCACTCTTTTCTTTATATCACAGTTATTGATCGGCATTTCAAAGTTGTCGATTCGTAATTAAGATGTATAATGATTATACTACACTACAGGTTTTGTGATACAATAAAATGCCAAAAAACAAGAATAATGGAACTCATCGCAGCGAATTACTGCAACACGTCGGAACTGTCTAGAAGCAGCTAACTCTTCGCGCAACATTTGGAACAACCAAAACGTCTTTGACAACTGCTCCTTTCGTCACACATTTCGAATTAAGAATCACAAATAAAACCTTTATTCTCTATTGTTTATAGAACGCAACAGAAAAAAAGATAGTGTAGCCGCAAGTTGTTAGAACACATAAAGGAAGTGGTATCATGCACAAAGTTAATCCAGTAAAGCAAGGACGAATAATTGTACTATAGAGTCAAACAACAGAGGTCAGCAAAACGAGATAACACTTCAACAGCTTTTATCCATTAGTGGCATTATTGAGAACATAAGCCTTACAATGGTCAAAACTTATTTAAAGTTATATCAAGATTGCTTCTATGTTTCAAAGTCGTCGAATTGCAATAAAGAGTATTAATATATACATGCCACTACATGTACTGCAACGCAATGGAAATTCAGAAATACATGAGTAATGGCACTCTTTCTCGCAAAACTCATCACATAAAGAGACACTGTACCAGTTCAACTCTACATAAACCAACAATGAAACCATCAAAAAATTCATAAGCGCAATTCTCTCGGCTATTTACAACGATGGATTAGAACCTGTAGAAACAACTGATTCCTTGTGCATGTTATAATTCAACCAGTGCTATTTGAAGCAATGTCCGCATGTCACACATGTTGAAGTAAGGTAAGCACAAATTATGAAAACCTTATTTTCTATAGTTTATAAAACACAGAAAAGGAGATAGTGTAATCGTGAATTGTTTAGAGCCTTTAAGAAAAAAGTACAATGCACTATGGCAATCCAATCAAGATAGATGAATAATTGTAGAATTGAATCGAGTATCCATGGGTGTCGAAACGAGCCAGCATGGCAACAACTCGTATCAATCTACGGCGGTGTTGGGCAAAGAGGATTTACGATGATCCAAGTACATTTTAGTTTAGATCCAGGTAGCCTCGTTATGTCAGAGTCTTTGACTAGAAGTAAAGAGGCTTATGACTACACGACACCACAGATTTTGTACTACACTAAACCTACAAAGAAAACACAATGTAGGAGATCCTTTTAGCAGAAAACCATTACTCAAAAGGTACAAAACACTGTACCAGCACAGTCATGATTGATCCAAGGGTGACACCGACAAATTGATAACCGTTGGGCAACCGAAAAAGCTTTAACTGCGAAAAGTGGCATTTATCCAAAAGCGTTGGGCACAAAAGATTTATTATAGTCAATTCGTGGTCACTTCACTGCTATTCAGAATCCCTGGATTTGTAATAAGGAGAGTTAAATTTTCTATGACACTAAAGGCATTGTAATGCATCAAAATGACCAAATAATCCTTTATAATGGGAACCTCTCTGCCAGTTCTAACAATAGATTAGAACTGTCTAGAGACCCTCTGTTTCCTCGTGCAAGACAATTTTCAACCAACGATACTTTGCCCTTTGGTATGCTTTTGATACAGTTAGAATTACAATCAAATTAAATTATAGAAATGGGACTCTGTACATTGTATACAAACATAAAGAAGAATGCAGCTTAAACGCAAATTGTTAAATAGCATTACAAAAAAAAGTGCATTGAACTATACGAGTTCAATCATGCATAAACACAGCAGTACCTTCTCATTGGACAACGTCGTCAACAAACCGACTTACACTGCCATGCCCATTATAGCGTTACGACAAAATAGACACAGGGCACTAAGTATTGTCAAGGGACTTTTTTAGTTACATCACGGTTGTTGCACGGCATTCCATTGTAGTCCGTTCAAAATGAAGAGTCATGACAATTACATGACACAATAGGTTTGATAAAGAATTAAATGACAAAAAAATATTATTGGCAATCTCAGCGCTTCTCAACAATGGATTTGAACAGTCTAGAAACAGGTAACACCTCGTGCAACACAGAAACAACCAATGACAATTTGACAAATGCAACTCTAATCACACATTTAGAATTAAGAAAAACACATAGAACACTTACCCTATATAGTTTATAAAACACAGCTGAAGGTAGATGGCGTAGCCGCAAATTGTTAAAACTCATTAAGGATGAAGTACCATTCACTGAGCCAATGCAGTAAAGTATAGACAAATAATTGTAAAAGCGAGACGAGCATCAGTGGGTATCCAAACGAGCTAACACTGCAACAGCGTTTATCGGGGTTTTTGATGGTGTTCCACATAAAAGCTTAACAGTAGTCAAAGTACAGTATGCCGAGGCTGTTTTATTGTTACATAACCTTCAACTTGCAATTTCGAGGCCTAATGAGTACATGGCATTAGAGGTATGGTACTACAATAAAATTACAGAAACAAACGATCATGGCGATCCTTTCAGCAGAAAACCATCATCCAAAAGTTACAAGGCACTACACCAACCCAGTCTTGAATGAATCCAGAGTGGTAAAATCAAATTGAAGATTGTTGGGCAACTACTGACTCAATAAGTTACATTTATCTACCACTGTTGGGCACCCAAGATTTACTATAATCAATTCGTGGCTACTTCATTGCTTTTCAGAGTCCTGGAATTGTAGTAAGGAGAATGAAGCTTTCACTGACACTAGAGGCATTGTAATGCATCGTAATGACCGAAATAATCCTTCATAATGGAAACCTCTCAACCAGCTCTAACAATTGATTACAACTGTTTAGAGACCCTACTGCTTCTTCGTGTAAGCCATTACTCAACCCATGTCACTTTTTTCATTTGATATGCTTGTGCTCCAGTAAAAATTATATTCAAATTAAATTATAGAAATGGAACCCTGCACATATTATAAAAACACAACAATTGTTGTAGCGTAAATGCAAATTTTTCAAAAGCACGACAAAAAAGCTACATTGAACTGTACTAGTTCAATCATGCAAAAACTATCGGCAGTACCTTCTCATTGGACGTTGTTGGCAATAAACCAACTTACGATACAGTAACCATTATAGCATTACAACGAAGTAAAGCATGGAACACTAAATATTATCAAGGCACTTTTTTAATTATATCACGATTATTGCACGACATTTCAGAGTGGTGGACTCGAAATGAAGAGGCATAATGATTAAATGAAAATATAGGCTTTGGAACATGACCAACTGACAAAAAAGCAATAGTAATGGCAATCGTCCCAACGATTTGCAGCAATGGGTTTGAATTGTCCAGAGTCAACTAGCTCCTGGTGCGATTTACGAAACAGCAAATGAAACTTTAGCAGCTGCAACTCTAGTAACATAATCGAAATCAAGGTAAGAATAATATCTGAACGTTTACACTATATATTTTATAAAACACAACAGAAGGAAGCTACTGTCTCCGCAAATGGTTAAAACGCATTGACGAAGAGGTACCATTCACCTAGTCAATGTAGTAAAGTTTAGACGAGTAATAACTGTAGGATGATAGCAAGCATCAATGGGTGTCGAAGCGAGATGACACTGCAACAGCTTTTACTAACCTAGGACGTCGTTGGGTACAAAATCTTTACAATGGTCAAGATACATACCACGTTAAAGTTGCTTCATCGTCTCAAAGTAATCGCCTTGTAATAAGACGGTCTAATAAATACTTGCCATTACAGTTACTGTATTGCAATGAAAGCAAGCAAAAAAATGAGTAACTGCAATTCTTTAGAAAAGGCACATAAGTGTCTGAGAGGTACCACTAATCCACTCAAGCATAGCGCAATATGGTACCATCGAGTTTAACTGGGTTGGAAAAATGAATCTAGCTTAGAAGGATAGAGCAGTAAGAACCTGCGACAAAGTTAAAAACAGGCACACTTAGTAAAGTAATAATTATTTTTACGACGTCATCAGATTGATGTGTTTGGAAGGTGGGTAGGAGACTAACAGGTTTACATGGTTGTTAGACTCCTTAGGTTTTCTTAGATTCTGTTAGGGTTTATTAGGGTTTATTAGGGTTTATTAGGGTTTATTTAGGGTTTATTAGGGTTTATTAGGGTTTATCAGGGTTTATTTAGGGTTTATTAGGGTTTATTAGGGTTATTTAGGGTTTATTAGGGTTTATTAGGGTTTATTAGGGTTTATTAGGGTTTATTAGGGTTTATTAGGGTTTATTAGGGTTTATTAGGGTTTATTAGGGTTTATTAGGGTTTATTAGGGTTTATTAGGGTTTATTAGGGTTTATTAGGGTTTATTAGGGTTTATTAGGGTTTATTAGGGTTTATTAGGGTTTATTAGGGTTTATTAGGGTTTATTAGGGTTTATTAGGGTTTATTA